>VZTN01001861.1:22686-44014 GCA_013400515.1 Erpornis zantholeuca | reverse complement strand
GGGAGCGCGGGGCGAGGCGGCACCGAACGGGCACCGAGCCGGGCTGCGCCCCGAGTGGCGGCCGGGACGGACGGGGCGGTCTGCCTTGTGGTTGGAAATCAAACCATAAAATATTTGGCTATCTCAGAGGTCGCTCATGAAGAATGCGCTGTAGCTCCTTTGAAAGATAACCTATCAGTAGAGAGTCTCTTTAGCAAAATGTTCTTGTGGGGGTGTGGAGGCTTTAGCATCATTTGCTTAGAACCTGAAATTCTGTTCCCTCAGAAGGCTGGAAATTAGTCAGGAAAGGGAGGAGGAGGATGCTTCCAAGGAGAAAGCTCATCACCCTACCCCTGTTTCCTGCAGCACAGGACATGTTCAGCCTGTAGGTTCAGGATTTAAAGTACTTGGAAGCCCCACAGATCATCTGGAGGATGGGAAGGCCTTGAATGTGGCATTGGTACTGTCTCTAAGAAGAGTCTGTCAGTTCACTGCCATCATAAGCTTTATTTTATGTTTGGCTGTGGACTAGATTGTTATCCCTGCCTGCTTTTGGTGTGGGAAGGATGCAACGTTGTGCATCTTAATAACCTCAAATGTAGTTTGGGGCTATTCAAGCCTTTCCTAGTGTGCAAAAGTGGAGAAACTAAAGGAGAAGGAGAGAAACTAAGGGGAGAAACTTAAATGGAATTGTTCTTTTCACTTAAGGCTCGCAGGAAACACGACGACCCCGTGTCCCACAGGCCACTGGCTCTGGGCCCCAGTGCTCCCAGGCAGGATCCATGTGTGAGGAGTCGGGGCAGGATGGAGAGCCTGGGGCTGCCAGCAGTGACCCTTGGGGACGGGACCACGGCCCACCTGCAGCAGGCTGGCAGAGGTAACAGAGCCTCGGGCTGCCAGGGCTGAGAGTCTCTTCCTGGCTCTGAAATTAAAGTCAGGCTCACCAAAAGTGCCCCTCACGGCGTGGGAGCAGCCACACACGCACAGTCACTTCACACGGGCAGCTCACGGTTGTTGGATTTGTGCTGAAGTCTGATGTAAAATAAAATACGAATCACACGTGCCTCTGGTTTGGAAATGAAGCTGTGGAGATGGGAGAGCTGTTGCTGTAGAAAATAAAGGTGCTGTTGAGACAAGAAGAGCCCTGTTCTCTCCAGGGTTGCTGTGGATGGGGAGCTGATGCTGTTGGCTTGCAGGGCTCTGTTCCACCAAAGCTTCCCCTGGGCTGAGCAGGTGGTTTTGCATCACTGGTGTGCGTAGGGTTGGGTTCACAGCTTTTCTCACTCAAAGAGGTGCCAAATTCAACGCCTGCCCTGACTCTGGTGTTTGTGAGGTGCCCCTTTCTCTGCCACCCACTGCTCCCAGGAACAGGAGTGCAGTGTTTCCCAGCCTGCAGAACAGGATGGAGGAGTTGTGCAGCTCCATGTCCTGGGGGTTGCTCTCCTGCTTTATTTTCTGTGCAAACTCACTGCAAGTTTATTACGCATGTGGAGTGGGACTGACTTGGAATACCAGGTTGTGTGACCCCCCCCTCAGACCTTATGCTCCAGGTGAAACCTACCTGGATTCTCCATGTTTGGTGGGATGGAACAATGTCCTCTCTGCACCAAATCATTGGGTAACCGAGTCTTTATTACAGGTTTGTGCAGAGTCAGGCTTTGGAAGAGTTCAGTCTCTGCAGCCCAACACTGGCAGCACTTTAGGCTCCTTTTGGGTGCTGTAATTGTTTCCTAAGAGTTGATCCTCTGCCAAAGTAAAAGATAAATCTCCAGGCACTTGCTGATGCTACTCAGCGCACCCAGTTGATTTTTTTCTTCCAACACAAGTCTAATTGCTTTCTCTGTATGCTCTTCCTTTCTGCTCCTTGGCACAAGGAGCTGTGAGGGACAGCTTCTCAACATGTGATGCCTGAGGGTCTTTGCCATGTGTCCTGCCGAGAAAAGGGCACTGCCAGCATTTTTGGGAAGTGAAGTGCCTCTATGGGGGAAAGCTGATCCATAACAGCCTAGAAGTGACAATTTCTCCCTTTTGTGGGACTGTGGGAAGCGTGTGGGACAGAGGGACTGGGCTCAGCAGCTGATGGCATGTTTTAACTGTTCCAGGTGAAAAGCTGATCGAAGGGCAAGTCATTGAACTTGAAGATGGGACCACAGCTTATATCCATCAGGTGACAGTTCAGAAAGGTGAGGAGCACATTCCCCTCTTTCTGTTTGGAAGGACACTGTAGATGTGGCTGCAGCTCTCAGTGCCCCAGCACTTGGGCTCCCCTGTCAGTTCAGCTCTCAAAAGTCCATGTGGGTGTAGGGTTTCTGTTGGGATTTTCTTTCTTGTGGTTTTGAGGCTGAGTAAACAAGGACATTGCCTGCAAAGTCTTCAGCAATCTGATGAGAAGGTGAATTTGGTGGAGGTGGAGACAAATGTTTAAGTGTCATTTCACCTGTGGATTCTCTCAGTTGTCATACCACAAGTCCAGTGAGCTGTGTGCTGCGTTGGTGCCAAGCCACAAAGCGCACACAGAGTTTGTTTCATGTGGGAGCAGTTGGGAAGGAATTTCCTCTGAGCTGTGAGATAATATATTTACTTCTGGAATTGCTGTCAGTGAGGGTGTCATGTGGGGATTGTTGGGAACAATGCCATCTTGGCCATTGACCATCAACCAATGTCATCTCTGAAATTAGGTGACATTAGTCTAAGAGGTGTTGGGAATTCAGTTTATGTGGCAGGCACCAGAGTGGCACGGAGGAATCATCTTTGGCCGTGGTAAGATGCAAAAGGGCAGGAAAAAAGAGCTCTGTTACTTTGAGCAGTCCTTCCTTGATGCTCCCAAGCTCCTTATACACCACCTCCCTCTTCTATACTCCAAAGGCTGCTTGAAACCAATTTTTTATAGCTTTCCCCTCTTCATCCTCTTCCTTGCCTTCATGTGCACAGTTAGAGGGGTTTTCCTTCTCACCCCTGCTCCCCCTCCCATGGGATGTTTGTGTTCTCCTTCACACGCCCCTGTGCCAGAGTCACCCTTCTTGTCTGGGATATAATCTGGCATTTGGAAATTGGTGAGAAACTTCCTTACTCCTTTGAGCAAAGGAGATGGCAAATCTGTGCATGAAGCATTGAAAACCTTATCATTCACATCAGAAGGGCTCAAATGGTGTCTTAAAACCTACAGCTGTGGTTGTCCTTTAGGGCAAGGAGGCAGCCCTGTGTCCTCTCCTGCCTGGCAGCCTGAACTGCCACAGTGTTCCCCCCCGTCCCAAGTCCTCCAGGAAGGTGTGTGGATGTATTTATTTTCTCTTAGAGGCTGTGGCTTTTGAAGATGGGCAGCCAGTGGTGCTGGAGGATGGCAGCATGGCCTTCATACACAGCACAGCTAAAGGTAAAGCGCTCCCTGCTCTTTCCCTGGCAGCTCGAGAGAAGCTGCTGAAGTTTCTCAGATTTCCAAGGCTAGGGAGCTGAAGCATTTTTTTTCTGCCTCACACTAAGCTTTTCTTCAGCTGAATTTTTTTCAGCTCTTCAGCTGTGATGTTTCCTCTTGCAGACAGTTATGAGCCTGGCACATTCCAGGCTGTCCAGCTGGAGGATGGCTCCACTGCCTACATCCACCATCCTGTCATCGTGGCACCTGGCAGCACCATCCTGGAAGTGCAGACAGAAGCTGGGCTCGAGGATATGGCAGGGGAGGAGGAAGATGACGGCTTTGACGTGGACACCATTAGCGCACTACAGCAGTATGGCAGGAAGGTGAGGGCACAGCATCTCTTGGCCTGAGTTTGTGCCATCCTTTCAGCAGTTCTTGTGTGCATCTGTCTGTCAGCAGCACCAGCTTCGAGAGAGGCATCTGGACAGGGCTCCAGTGTGAGTGCTGCTAGGTGAGGAGTGCCTGGCAGCTGGGGACCCAGAATGGGGCTGTTTGGTCCCGTGGAGTGCTGGGCCTGCCACCCTTAACCTGCTGCAGGCTCAGGTTTGGGAAGGGAGGAGAGCTGCTGTGGTACAGCCTTTGGTGTGTCAGCAGTGGGTAAGCCATGGCCACTGTCCCTATGGTGACAAAGGCCTCAAAAACCAAAACAGCTTCAGATACTGATGTGCTGTCACTGCAGTGTCCTACCTCAATATCCCGGGTCCTGCCTTTTTCTCCCATCTCCATAGTGCTGTGGAGAAGGGGCAGCCAGGAGAGTGCTGGCAGTGCTGAGCTGGGCACAGACCTTCCTGCTGTGGCTCTCTGGGGAAGGGTGGGGTGGCACTGTGGCTGTCACTGCCTTCCTGCTCCACGCTGGACAGGGAGGCACAAACAGTGCCTGTGCTTCTTCACTCACAGGGGTCTGACGAGGAGGAGGAGGGAGTGACAGACACCTGCCATATGAAGAGTAAGGACTCCAGCAACATCCCTTCCCAGGTCTGAATTTTTCAGTGACTGGAACTAGGCCGAACTCCTCTTTCCCAGTAATTAAAAAAGCGTTGTGGCTTCTCTGCTGAGCTAGCAACTGTTAACTGCACATATTTCAAATGAGCTGAGAAAGGGAGTTTTGTGTCTGAGAACCCCCAGTGAGCTGGGAGATGGGAAGAGGAAATGCAGGTTCCTAGAGCCTGTCACCTGGGCTTCACCATGTGGGTATGAGCTGGTTTGTAGGAACATGTTTTTGGAGGATAACTGCAGGAGTGACTATGTATGGCAAGGAGGGAAATATTTGTGTGGGCTTGGTGAAGCTGTGGTGGCTTGCTGGATTGATTCCCGTACTTGTCTCAGCAGGATTTGCAGGAGGAGGAGGTGCAAAACCACAGGAAGGGGCAGCAAATCGGCAGCAAAGCTTTCCGCTGTGGGTACAAAGGCTGTGGCCGCCTCTACACCACTGCCCACCACCTCAAGGTAAAGCAAGTGACATGGCAGTGTGCAGGCCAGACCTGTCCCAGGTTACACTGCCAGAGCAGAATGCTCTGTTTTGTGCAGCTGAGTTATGTGCTGAGCTCCCCAAGAGATCCAGGTGTGTCAGTTGGCCAAGGTGAAATCCAACAGGGAACTTCGAATTCTCTCCACCAGCATTTTTCCACAGTTTTCCTTCTTCCTTGCCTTGGACCTCATTTTAGGGACCTGTTCTTTTTTTTCCAGGTACATGAACGTGCTCACACAGGTGACCGGCCATACACATGTGACTTCCCAAGCTGTGGGAAAGCATTTGCTACAGGTAACAATTTCTCTTTCGAGCAGATTTTATTTGCCATCCAATCCAACCCCTGCTGAGCTTTAGTCCTTACTCTGGTGCAGTAGAGCACAATGTCCAGAGCATCTAAAGCAAGGGAATCATAGCATAGGAGCCTACTAGGACTTCATTGACTGTGGGCAGATAATGGTGGAAGCAAGGTTGGAAATGGTGTTGGGGTTGTTCGGTTATTTCTCCCCCTTCAGCTTTTCAGACACAGCACAGACACTCAAGTGAGGGGTGGTATAGAGCTTGTCACAGTGTTTCCTTCTCATTACAAAATTAATTGTGGTCTCTGTCCTGGACAGGGTACGGGCTGAAGAGCCACGTGAGAACACACACAGGTGAAAAACCATACAAGTGTCCAGAAGACATGTGTAGCAAAGCTTTCAAAACCTCCGGGGATCTGCAGAAACACATCCGCACGCACACAGGTGAGCAGCACGGCGGAAGAACTGCATAGGGGGACAACCCAGTGAAAGGGTCCCCCAGAGCACTCCAGGTGGCTGCATGGTGGCAGGTCTCACCCACATTGCTCTGTCCATGCAGGTGAGCGTCCCTTCAAGTGCCCCTTTGTGGGCTGTGGCCGCTCCTTTACCACGTCCAACATCCGCAAGGTTCACATCCGGACGCACACGGGCGAGCGGCCCTACATGTGTCCAGAGCCCGGCTGTGGCAGGGGCTTCACCAGCGCCACCAACTACAAGAACCACATGAGAATTCACACAGGTAGGAGGGGGCCAGCTCCCCCCAGCCAGCAGCAGGGAGGTTGGTGGGGCTGGAATAGGCATTTCCAGGCTGCACGTCTCAGGGATGGATCTGGGGGTGGCCAGGGAATTGGAGGAAACAGTCCGAATTGCTTTATTGGATTGACTGTTGTTCCAGCAGTCTGTCTCCAGCTATTTGCTCTGGTGGGGAATCCCTCCCCAGAGCTGAGGAGGGTGAAGCTCAGCTCTGTGGCCTCTGCCCTAGGAGAGAAGCCGTACCTGTGCACCGTGCCAGGCTGTGGGAAGCGCTTCACAGAGTACTCCAGCCTCTACAAGCACCACGTGGTGCACACGCACTGCAAGCCCTACACGTGCAGCAGCTGTGGCAAGACCTACCGCCAGACCTCCACGCTGGCCATGCACAAGCGCAGCAGCCACGGCGAGCTGGAGGCCACCGAGGAGAGCGAGCAGGCCCTCTACGAGCAGCAGCAGCTGGAGGGTGAGCAGCCACTCACTCCCCCATCAAGGTGTGGCAGAGGGGAGGGAGGTGACTGCAAGAGCAGACACTCCCCTCTCAGACAGACCTAAGTGTGTTCCATGGCCTTCTGCCTCTCCATTGAATCCAGATCTATTGGAAGGTCCTTGCTGTAAGTCACAGGTTGGGAACAGGCTCCTGCCTATTCTGTAGTACAGGGAGAGGTAAAGGCCCTTCTTCCTAGTCCTCACTGGGCTGGTGTCATCATGATCTTGTGCTTTTTTTGCTGGTCCTTGAGGCCACAGGCACATCCAGAGGCCAGGGATGTGCTTTTACACTCTGATAATGCTTCTCTTCCCCTTCTCTGATTCTGCTGCAGCTGCTGACAGAGGCTCTCCACTGAAGGGTCAGCATATTGCTTTCCTGTCAGAGATGGAGGAAGATGAAGAGGAAGATGCTGTGCCTACACAGGTCTCACTTATCTCTCAGGATGGGACAGAGCAGGTATGGACACGGACAGCCTCCAGCATGTCAGGGACAGCAGTTATTATCTGAAGTGAGATTCTGCCTGTACTCAGCCATGGTGTTCTTTTCAGGGCCTTTTTCCAGCATTTTTTCAGACTTTGTGACTTCCTGGGCTCTTCTGCCCTGAGGGCTCCTTCCTACAGCCTCACCCACTGCTGCAGTGGTGGTCTGGGGGATCTCTGGTCCCAGTGGCCCCCTTTGGTGATGGGGTCTCGGGGTGTTTGTGTGGTGACTGGAAGCCCTTGGCTCCCTGCATCTCCCAAGCTCTGCTGACCCAGGCTGGATTTGGAGATGTTTTGTCATCACTTGTATACAGCCATGCTTTTTTTGTACTTCCCTCCACCAGCTGCCCCTGTGCTGACTGGAAAAAACTTCCTTCTGTGGCACGGGGCAAAGGAAACAGCTGCCATGAGTGACCTCTTTCCTCTTAGCCCGAGATGCTCCTGCTGCTGCAATGCACAAGCTGTCCCCATTCAGTCAGGACAAGAGGCTGAATGGGGAGGGAAGATGTGGTAGAAGTGGGGGCTGAAGACCCAAACTCTCAGTTCTCTGTCATCAATTTTATCCATGGCCATGGGCAAAGTCCTTGGAGTTCTCTGTGCCTTGAGTCTTGTGGAGAGACTGTTTCCTCCTTGCCCAGACCGATGCGTTGCTAAACTCAGGAGTAGCCTAAGACTCCCTGAGCATCTGTTGTCATCCCCAGGTCAGTCTGTCTCAGGAGGAGCTGCAGGCCCTGGGCAGTGCCATCAGCGTGGTGACACAGAGCGGGGCCCTGGCTGTGCCTGAGGGAGAGCTGGTGGGTGGTGACATCGGGACCATGACTGCAGCCAGCACCGATGGCGCCGAGGCGCAGGAGGTACAAGCAAAGCTGGGACTGTCCCTGCTTCCTCTGCCAAGAAAAAACTGCATTTTCTTTTAAAACATGATTATCTGAACTTTTCCCAGGTGACTATAGTCGCTTCTGGGGCAGTTGTGTCAGAGGAATCAGACATCGCCCCACTCTGTCATCAGCAGGTGGCATTGCTGGCCACCTCCCACGGCACCCACATAGCTGTGCAGGTACCATGTGGCTCTTGCCACCGTCCTCTTCACTCCCTGGCTACCACCTGCTGCCTGCAGCACTGGCCCTCTGGCCCTGCTGCATCTCTGCTTGCCTTGGGGGCCTTGCTCCTTAATTCCCAGATGCCTTGTGTGCAGAGGACAGCAGGACATCTCCTGGGATTGCAGAATGCTCCTTTGTAAACAGCCTTTCTGCATCATGGCCCTGTCTGTCCTTCTGCTTCACTCTGTGTCACCCACCCCCTCATCCTTCTGTCCTGCTGGGAACCACCCCGAACTGCCTTTTAGGGGTTCAGCACTCTCTCTCTCCTTTGCTCCCCCAGCTGGAAGAGCAGCAGAGCCTGGAGGAAGCCCTCAGCATGGCCACAGCAGTCATCCACTACAAGCCAGCGCCACCTGACACAGCCCTGCCCGAGAAGGGGAGCTGAGGCCTGCGGAGCTGCCGGGGCAGTGGGAGTGGCAGCCCCAGCTCTGTGCAGGGGTGGTGGGTGCTGCAGGCAGGCACGGGGCAGGGACAGTGTCTGAGCCACAGCCAGAGCCTGGCCTGTGCTGGCCAGGACACTGACAGGGCACCATGGGACTGCTGGGGTGACCCTGTCTGATGGGCCCTTCCCTCCAGGGAGGGAGAGCAAATACACTGGACTGCTGCCTTCTCCTGGGCTCGGAGCAGCAGCCCTGTTTTCAGAGGGGCACTTCCTGCCCTCTCCCTCTAGGAATGGTGCGACAGCTCCCCTTTCTTGCACACCCCTCCAGCTTGGGGGCAAGTGGGCAGCACATGCACAGAAGCAATAAAGGCCCATCAGAGCAAGCCCAGGCTGTCCTGAGCTGGGTATGGAGAGTGAGCAGTTCATGCCATTGCAGCCAGCACTGGGATGGCTCCAACAGCCATTCTCCCATCTCTTTGTCACACTCTGTTCTCAAGCAAAGTTTCCGTGGCAGACTCCTTGGCTGCAGAGCAAAGCAGCCAGCACTTGCCAGGAGCTGAGCTAGACCTGGATGTAAATGCTGAGTTGAAATAAAAACAAATTTAAAATTTTGTTTTTAAAAGGACCCCCTTCTCTTTGGGGGAGGCTGGAATGGGGGGATTGATGTTGGCATTTAGCAGCTGTAAGAATTAAGGACAGTGAGGAGATTTGTAGAATTGACCAAACATGTCCTGCCAAAGCATCAACTGTCCCAGAGGAGGGCTGAGAGCAGGGTGAGCTGTACCCTCTGAGCCCTCAGCGTCTGACTTGGAGGGACTGAAACATGTCCCTGAAATCTCACATCCGGCCTTGGCTCTTCCAGGGCCCCCTGCAAACCTGGATTTAGGGAATTGTGTCTGTGAACACATCCTACATCCTCCCCTGACCTGGGGAGAGAGACCTGGGCTGGTGTCCTGCCTTCAGAGGTGCTTTCAGCCCCTCCACTTCCCCGGGTGCTGGGTGGACAGAGCAGGAAAAGACCTTCGAAATCCTCGAGTCCGAATGTAAACCTGAGCCTGGCGCAGGCTGCCGGCGGTCGCGTGGATCGTTTTTTGGGACATCCCAGAGGAGCTTGCAGAGGAAGAGGTTTCCGCGGGCACGGAACGGGCACAACCCGAGAGGATGCCACAGGCCGAGTCTCCGCTCGCCTGGTGCGACCGATCCTTTCCAAAAGCAGCGCTCCCGCTGCGAGGGGAAGCTGCTGCTTGAGCCAGGGCGGGGATTTCTCTCCCCAAAACGCAAATTACGACGGAGCTTTTGATCTCTGTGCCGAGGCTCAGCAGAAGGTCGGCGAGCCGCGGCCGTGCCTCCCCGGCCGTGCGGGGAGCGGCGCAAGTCCATCTGGTACGCCTTCACCGCCCTGGACGTGGAGAAGAGCGGCAAAGTCTCCAAATCGCAGCTCAAAGTGAGTCCCCGGGGAGCTCGGTTGGCCGCGGCGCACGGATGGAGGGTGGGCAGCGAGGGGCAGAGCGAGTCCCGGGCTGCTTTGCATCGCCGAGGGTTTCCGCGGAGAAATTGTTAAATAGTAAGACCAATAAGACCTTGTTGTTGCCTCCACGCTGGTTTTGGTGAAGTTCTCGGGTTCTGTGGCATTCCTCTTTGAAAAAAGGAGGGGGGGATTCGTGCTCAAACGTATTTTCTAGGTGAAAATGATAAGAAATTTAATTTTTAGTTGTTATCAGTTTCTTATGGTTTTTATGGCCAACGAAGAGCCCAAACTCTGTTTATATTTTCTTGCTTGCCGGAGCACCTGTGTTTCTCCTTGCTGAACCAGTGGGTCGGGAGGTAGGGGCAGGTTGTTTTTAAACAAAAGCTTCTCAGTGGTGTGGCCAGAAATAACACAGCATTTTAAAAACTCTCGGCTTTCCCCTCTTCCCACTCTTAGCAGCTTTCAGAGGTCTCATGCCCTCGGCCCTTCATCAAACCCATCATAGCTTTAAAAACCTTTTTGTCTGCCCTCAGGCCAGGGTTGCTGGAACCCACCAGGGAGCCCTTTGCCTCTGAGAACAATTGATTTTTTTTAACCTTTGCACTCAGTGGGAATCTTTCTTTTTAGTTCATTTCGGTTCTCAGGCTGGCACTGAGGCTGGAAATGTTGGTTGGTACCAGGGTCTGAGATGAGAGAAGAGACCTGAGCAGGAACATGCTGAGCATGGGGAGGTGTTGCGTCAGGACTTGGCAGCTGCTACTGGTCTGCGAGACCAGTTTTGAACCACTGCAAAAAGGCCCATTTTTCCTGTGTTCCCTCTGTTTTATAGGGCTTCCCTAGGACAGACTGCAAGGAAGGTGCTGGGATTTGGGTGTGGAGGGGTGTGTTTTGCCCCAAAATTAAGAGTTTTGTTTGCAGGGATCTGGAGGAGAAGCAGCGGGAGGCAGATTCTTCCTGCTCAGCCTTTGTGGCTGAGAGCTTTCGGCTGCCCCCCAGAACTCATGGCATGTGCCCTGCGAGCCACGCTCACCTGCTAAAGCTGTAGAAATAGCTGAAGGAATTAAGGAAAATCCTAAAGTAGGCCAGAGATTAATTTGGTTGCTAATCCCTGTGAGGGGCTACTGTGCCCCCTTCACAGCATCCCCTGCACCCATGCTCAGGGTCCAGAGCCTGGCCCAGGCGTGTGATGGATCCAAAAGCACCAGCCTGAACACGTGCAGTGCTTGTCTTGAGAGATCTTTGTCACCAGTGATGATGCTGAGGCCACAGAGACTCAGATTTTAATGGCACTTTCATGGAGAGTTTGTGCAGGGTCTGCAAACCATGGTGTAGGGGCTGTGGTGATGCTGGAGAGGCACCTCTGCAGCAGCTTTATCCAGGGGGACATTTCAGAGGGGAAGGGATGTTCTCCCACACACCTTCAGTGATGGGATGGGTTGGTGGCAGGTCATTGAACAACAAAACCCAGCTCTGGATGACCTTCCACCTATGTCCAGGCCAGGGAGAGCTTGTTTCCACCCCCAAAAACACTCAAGTTTGCCCCAGCCTACACAGGCCAGCCGTGGTTCAGTGTGGAAGCAATCCAGGGTCTCCCAGCTCTGAGCAATAAAGTGTTAAAGCCACGGTGGCCAAGCCCACTCCAAACTCCTCCAGGGCTGCTGAACTCTGAGCTGGGCTGAGCTCTGAGCTGGGCTGTGCTCTGCTCCCTCACCCGGGCGTGTTGCTGCACGAAGGGTCTTGAACAGGGGTGGGAGAGACACTGGCTTTGCACCTACAGGACAGAACCAGCCCCAGAGCTGGGTGGGAGCTGGGGCTGAGCTCTGGCTGTGCTCCAGGCGGTCATTGGGGACGTGTTGGGGTTTCCAGCGTGGAGGCCCCACTGTGGGAAGCCGTTGGGCTCCTTGCAGGGGCACTCCTGCACAGGCGGGTGCGTGCAGATGCCGCTGTGAGTGTAGGTGTGTGTGTGCACAGGAAGGAAGGACAGCTTGCGGTCGGGTGCTGCGCACCCAGAGATGTTGGGTAGTTTTGTTCCCAGCCAGCCCCGCTCTTGGAAGGGTGTTTGTCCTCTCGGTGCCGTTGCATCTCCGTCCCTGGCTGAGCTGGAGGAGCTGTGGATGTGGGATGGGGTATGGGGTGCGGTCCTTCAGTGAGGCGGGAAATACCGAGCTCTGCCCTGGTGCTTTTGGGCACCTCTGCTCATGGGTGATGGGTGTGACAGTGGTGGGAGAGGGTGGAGAACAGAAACAAGGCTGGTGCTCAGAGGAATCTAGGGCATGAGGAGGAGTCAGGCAGACCCCTGCACCCCTGGCCATCCCCAGCACGCCACAAGGGAAGGGTTGTACCAGCAAACTGCTTTAGTAGCATCCCTTTTCCCTGCTGTTATTCTCCTCCTCCTGTCACTGTTTCAGAGCCTGCAAGGGTTTTCCACCTCTCCTGTCTCCAGTCACCCCACCATCAACCAGGACAGGGCTTTCCTCCCCATTTGTCTCCCCTGCAAGAGGAGGGGCTGTGGGCCGCAGGGTGCTGGGATGGATGGAAGGGCTCAGCGTGTCCTCCACGACCAGGGTGACAAGTGAGACCTCACAGGTCTTGTGACCCCTTTTTAGGGGTGCCCTGGGAAGAGGGGTGAAGGATGGGGATGAAGGATGTTGGAAACACAGAATGGGATACGATTCCCAGAGTTTGAATTCATCCTGATGGATTTGTTACCATCCTGGAGGATGTCCATGATGTTCCCAGACCTTTCCACCCCTGTGTGGACCCTGGGGCTGCACCGAGCCCCAAAAGGCACAGCCACAGCAGCAGTGCTTGGGGCTACAGCCCTGTTGTGTGAGCACAGGGTGGAGTCCTGCTGATCCCATTGGTCCAGAGGGTGGAAAAGAGAAAGAAAATCTGGTCGAGCAAGAACTGTCTCCAGCTGCAGCAGCCATCATGGCCTCCGGCGGCTCCTCTCCTGCTGGGAGGAAATTTCCAGCCCTGCACAGAGGAGTAGGGATGCTGTTCCATCTCCTCCAGGCCCTCTCTTGAACCCTTGGCAAGCTGCATCAGCAGATCCTGGAGCAGTGTGGAGGTGTCAGTCTGGGACACTTTTTTAACCATCTCCTGCTTCTGGGATGTAAAGGCAAAGAGAGCACCACCTGCCCAGCATCACAAGCTAGAGATGCTGGTGGTGGTGGTGCTTGTTCCAGGCTTTCCAGCATGTGGGAAATCCATGAGCTTCTAAACATGCTTTATTTGGGGGCATTTGAACAAATCAGGCTGTTGGCAAGTCTTGCTGAGTATTTCTGGGGATGGTGTGTCTCCATATCTCCGTTGTCTGCTTCCATTCCAGACAAAACCTTTGCTTAGTTTCTCACCAGTCTTTCCTATTTTCATGTTTCCATCTTTCTGTGCCGCCAGCAGACAGTGGCTGCTGCCAGGCTGGGCCATGGTTGTGCCAAATGCACAGCTTGGGGTGGCTTATCAGCTTTTCTAGATCAGAGCGAGTCCTGTTTGGTCTGAGAGGTTTGAAACAGCCCTTCAAAAAAAAGAAGTTCCTCATATGCCAAGAAAAGAAACTAATGTGGGAAAATCCTAGATTTTTGCCTGTTTCTAAATGATTCTTTAAGGTTTACATTTGGTAATTATGCCAAACCCAAACTTTGACTCGATGCTGTGGCTGCCGGGAGGTGATGCCATGCAGGGCACGGTCCCCAGGGGGGTGAGTGAGGGGGTGGCACCTTGGGGATGTGCTGGGGCAGGGCTGGAGGTCGTTCACCTTCTCACCACCCCTTGTGCTTGGCCAGGTGCTCTCTCACAACCTGTACACGGTGCTGTGCATCCCCCATGACCCCGTGGCACTGGAAGAGCATTTCCGTGATGACGATGATGGGCCAGTGTCCAGCCAGGGCTACATGCCCTACCTCAACAAGTACATCCTGGACAAGGTGAGTTCCTTGGTTGTCCCCCAGACCTGCTGTTCCTCAAGTGAGGACGTTGAGGGGAGCTCCCCTGAGCTCTTGGAAATCACATGCCTTGGTGGGTGGAAAGAGGGTGCAGAGAGGTGGGGACTGCTCAGGTGAATGCCAGAATGAGCGAGAAGTGTTTAATACTCAGCATCTCCCTGGCAAGAATGAAGTCATCCCTTTACGTCATAGCTCTGGATGGAGCAGCATCTCTGCCCACGTTTCCTGAAGGGCTCAGAGAGAGAAATCAGCCCCTTTTTTTTGTCTCCAGCCATGTTCAAATTTGAGATCTGACCTCATTTGGCAAAGAGGAGAGGGAGTAGGATGAGGTGCCAGGGCAGGAGCAGGAGTTGGGGTGGGCAGGGGCTTTCTCCTTTTTTCCACAGTTCAAAGACACCTTTGTCTGGCACAGCCAGAGGTTGGTTTGTGGGTGCTGTTTCCTCTAGGCACGTGAGGAGAGGAAGAATGACTGACAGCTTTCTTCCACTGTGTGCTCACAGAAAGGGGCCAGAGCTGGGTGCAGTAACCCTTCGCTCCCCTGGCTCTCATGGTGTTCTTGTCCCTGTGCCAGTCCCCGTGTCAGTCCCTGTGCCAGTCCCCATCCCTGTACCCATCTTTGCCTCACCCAGAGCTGATCAGCAGCTGCCCAGCCTGGTCCAGCAATGCTGATCTTGGCTGCAGAGATCTGCAGCAAGCAAGGGCAAAGCCTTCCCCAGCTCCCTCAGCCCAGAGCAGGAGCTGCCCAAGGTCAGCCCAGCCCAATCTCTCCATCACAGAGTGGCCAAAATCCTTCCAGTTGCCTACATGGTTCTTTGAGAGATGATCTTTAAACACACATCTTTTGGTTTCACCATGGTTAATAGAATCCCAGAGGCAGCTTGAAAAGGGGGAAGTGGGTTTTCCTAGTAAGAGAAGCTTTTAGCTTTTACCACCCGAAGGTTTTCTTTCAGCTCTGCTGCTTCAGGCCACAGTTTGCTCCTGTTTGGTGGTGCGTGGCTCACACAGCTGGGATGGAGCACTCAGGGACAGCCAGAGCTCCTCTGATCCCCATCAAAGTTCACCCTTCTGCACCAAACTTGCTGCCTGGGGCAGTTCACGGTGCCAGGACATGATTACAGAACCGTGACACCAGCAGGGACGAGGCTGGTGGAGGCACCATTCCTGCTGGCTGCCCTCGGGCCAGCACTTCCCTTTGCTCCTCAGTTCCTCTTTGTGGTTGAATGGGATAACAGGAAACCCAAAACCATGGAGGTACTGGGGAGGTGGGCTTGGAAAGCTCCACACTGTCCTGCATGTGCTGCACCCCAGGGTTCCTGCTGATGCTGCCAACCACCCTGTGCTTCTCACTGCACAGATTTTAGGAGTGAGGGTTTCTTCTCTTCAGCAGTTCCTCCCCAAGAACTCCTTTCTGTAGCTCTTCAGCTCCCCACTCACCCCCTGACTCCTGCCTGCAGGTGGAGGAAGGTGCTTTTGTCAAAGAAAACTTCGATGAGCTTTGCTGGACCCTGACGGCGAAGAAGAACTACAAACCCGACCGGAATGGGAATAGTGTTGTGTCCCACCAGGATGCTTTCAAGCTCTGGTGTCTCTTCAACTTTCTGTCTGAAGACAAATACCCTCTCGTCATGGTGCCAGATGAGGTAGGACCTGCCTCTGCCCCCACCCCTGTCCTCCCAGGGCTCCATGTGCTGGCAGAGCCCCATTTGTGGGTGACAAAATATAGTGATATCCCACTGTCGCTTCCTAGCATGTCCCACTGCATCCTGCAAGATGTGGTGCTCCAGGAGATGCCAGAGAGGAGGCTGGAGGTGGGACAAGGGGGCTGTCTGCCCTGGGCACCCCCACTGTGCCCACAGCCACCCCCATTGCCCAGGCAGAAGAGGGGTACTTTAGAGGGGAGACCCTTGAGGGCAGTGGCAGAGCAGACCTGGCTGTCCCTCTCTGTGGCCACTGCTCAGCCCCTGCCCAGCATGCAGAGTGTTAAGGGTGAGGTGCCAGCCAAAGAAAAGCCTCTGGCAGTAATCTCCAAATCTCCAAATTCCACAGCATTTAGGAGGGGAAGGTTCTCCCTTTCTCCGGGGTCAGATTAAACCCCCATAAGAAGGGGGGCAGATCTGGGGAGAGCGCACAAGTGCAGAAGCCAAGAGTGGCCTCAGCAGAAGGAACTCGGTTGGGCAAATGGCTGCTGTTGCCTTGTACCCCTTCAACCTCCTGAGATCAGCAGAAAAGTCAAAATAAAAAAAAAAGGAGGGGGGGGAGTGAAAAGGCAAGAAGCACCATGCTGCGCAGACGTAGGAGGGCGACCGCACTTCCTGTGCCCCGGGAGAGGTGTTTCCTGTTCTCCAGACCATGAAAAACTGAATCATCCTGAGCAACTGCATTCAATTCTTGCCCTTCTCACAATTAAATGACATAAAAAATCTAGCTGGGTGCGGGGACCTTGCTGTATGTCACCTTCCTGCATGGCTCCCTGCAGTCACCCACCAGTCTCAGTCCCCCGATTGTGGGCAGAGAGCTGGCAGCAAAACTTGAGATAGAATAAGTCTTCCCCACATCACGTCAACCACTTTGAGTCTTTTTAAAAGCACTTCATTTGCAGTTTTAAAACGATGCTCATCTCCATAGGGACGTGTCCCCCTGCTCCTCCCCGGTGATTTTTGGAAAGCAATGGTGCTGAGCTCACTGTGGCTCTGAGACATCAGTCCTGAATGGGGTGCAACAGTGCTGGTCTGTACTCCCTCAGGCTCTTGACTGCTACAGAGTTTTCTTACTCTGTAGACAAACCAGCCAAAACATCCCAGCCTTGGGGTTAAAAGGAAAAACCTCCCGGTAGTGGTCAAAGTCTAACCCAGTTCCACCCTCCTGAGCCAGCCTTCTGCCTGGAATGCCTCACCCATCACAAGGAGTGATCCCTCTGGGATCGGGGTCCTGCATCTCAGCTGGAGAGAGAGGTGGCCTTGGGCTCTCCAAAATGGGTTGATGGGGTGGGGACAGCTTCTTCTTGTCACTGGATGTCCCCATCCCCACAGGTGGAGTACCTGCTAAAGAAGATCTGCACAGCCATGAACGTGGAGTTGAACTCCTGTGAACTGGAGGATTACCTGTCCCAGGAGCCGCAGGGGCAGGGCGGGCTCACCGTCTGGCAGTTCCTGGACATGGTGAACTCAGGGCGGTTCCTGAAAGGCATTGAGCAGGAGGCCATCAGCATGGCCGTGGAGGAGGTGTACCAGGAGGTCATTGAGGATGTGCTCAAACAGGCAAGGAGCCCAAATATTTTGGGGCACAAGCTCCGTCCTGCCCCCAGCACAGTTTTGATCTCAGTGTCTCTCGGGTGCAGGGCTACCTCTGGAAGAAGGGCCAGCTGAGGAGGAACTGGTCAGAGCGGTGGTTCATGCTGAAGCCCAGTGTCCTGTCCTACTACATGAGCGAGGAACGGAAGGAGAAGAAGGGGAGCATTGCATTGGACAAGCACTGCTGCGTGGAGGTACAGCTGGGGCCATGCTCAGCTTGGGGACATTAGACCCTTCAGACTCCAGGAAGGGAGACCCAGGAACACACAGTTTCACATCCATGAGTGTAGGCAAGCCAGCCCTGTGGCTGAAGACGGGGGGATAAGGTGGGGTATGGGGGGTAACACTGTGCTGTGTCCTCTCCCTGCAGGTGTTGCCAGACAGGGATGGGAAGAGGTGCATGTTCTGTGTGAAGACTTCGTCCCGCACCTACGAGATGAGTGCCTCTGACACCCGGCAGCGCCAGGAGTGGACGCTTGGTCCGTGCCCACCCCACACCCCTTCCCCAGCTTCCCCATGCCCCCTGCGTGTCCCCACTGACCGTGCCCTGCTTCTCCAGCCATCCAGACAGCCATCCGGCTGCAGGCTGAGGGAAAGAAGTCCCTGCACAAGGACCTGAAGCAGAAGCGACGGGAGCAGCGGGAGCAGCGGGAGCAGCGCAAGGCGGCCAAGGAGGAGGAGACGCAGCGGCTCAAGCAGCTGCAGGAGGAGAAGGAGAGGAAGCTGCAGGAGCTGGAGCTGCTCAAGGAGGCCCAGAGGCAGGCAGAGATCCTGCTGCAAGAGGAGGAGCAGCGGCGGAGGCAGCAGCACGAGGAAATGCAGAGGACCCTGGAGATTCAGTTGCGGGAAGCTGAGCAGGTGGGTGCATCCCATGGTGTGTCTGCCGTGGGCTGTGGTGCTCACGGCGTGGGTACTTCCTTCTGCTTCCTTTGCCTGGGGCAGTCCAGGGGTTTGGATGTGTGGTGCTGCTGCCACACATCCACACCTCTGGGCTCTGTTGTGCCTGAGATCCCTTTGAGCAGGAGATGAGAACAGCCTGCCTCAAGGGTCTTTAGCTGGGGGACAGTGAAAGGCAATTGCTGTGCCAGGCTGGACAAGGAGCCCATTTCTGACCTCACAGCCAGCACTGGCTCCGAATGACACAGCCTGTCTCCTGAGCAGGGAAACAGCTTTGCTTTGGACCTGTCACTATGGACTGTCCCTGGTCTGGGCCACTCCACTCAGTGGGCCTAAGTGGGATCTGGGGACACAGGTGGTGGCCCAGCCAGCTGATGGCTCCTGTCCCCGCCGCAGGCTCGTGCCTCCATGCAGGCTGAGATGGTCCTGAAGGAGGCAGAGGCAGAGCGGCAGCGCAAGCGCATCCTGGAGCTGGAGGACATGCAGGAGAGGCTGCAGGAGGCCCTGCAGCAGGAGGTGAAAGCGCGGCAGGACGAGGAGGCTGTGAGATATGCGCAGGCCAGGTAGGACCAGGGAGTGCCTCCCCCTCCTTGAGCAGCCCTGCTCCCAGGGCAGCAGCTGGGCATGGGGATGTGCTCCCAGGGCAGCTCAGTGCTCCTGGGTACTGGGGTGTGCTGGCGACTTCCCAGTATGCAGGCTGGGATGGGGAAAGCTGGTGGAAGAAGTGGCAGAGGGACATCCTTACCTCTTCATTGTCAGGCTACTGGCTGAGGAAGAGGAGAAGCTGAAACAGCTGATGAAGCTGAAGGAGGAGCAAGAAGAATATATCATCAAAACTCAGCTGGAGAAGCAAGTCCTCAAGCAGGAGATGGAGAACAAGAACAAGTGCCTGGAAGAGGCGCAGAAGCAGCTGGAAGAAGTGAGAGTGAACAGGCAGCGGGTGGACCAAGATGTCATGGTGAGCATCACGTCAGTGCCACATCTCCTCACATGGCAAACCCAGGGGACTTCCCAGCCCTCACAGGGTCACCTCCACACTGGGGAGGACCAAGCTGGAATTGCCTTGGGGGTTTCTGAGCTGTGCCATGTGCAGGCACAGGGTGATGCAGTGGCTGAGACAGGACGTGAGTCCTGTCCCCCCCTGCCCTGGGGACAAAGTGGTGGTGTCCAAAGTGATGTTGGCAGCGGGAGTGTGTGAATGGGAGAGGCTTGGAGGGGGAGCAGAAGGTCTAGAGGAGGGTGAACTGGGTCTCCATCCCAGAGGGAACCTCCAATACAGACTTACTCAGGGAAGGGAAACCTGTGCCCACAGTCCTGGATCAGGGGCAGTGGGGCACCAGCTGAGCCCTTTCCTCCATCCCCTGCCAGGCAGCCCAGCGAAAGCTGCGACAGGCCAGCACCAATGTCAAGCACTGGAACGTCCAGATGAACCGGCTGATGCACCCCATTGGGCCAGGAGGTAGGAGACCAGCTGATCCAGCTGACCACCCTTCCCTGGACCTCCTGAGCACAGCCATGCAGGGGCATGAGCCCAGACCCCCACCCATCTTCCCCTTTTTGGGGGCATCTGGTGGCTGGAAGGACTCTCAGAGAAGATACCCCAATGCCTCTTGCAAGGAGGGACTCCACAAACCTTTTTCTCAGCTGAACAGTCAGTTTGGGCCCCAGGTAACAACTCTCTTTTTCTGTCCACCCCCAGACAAGCGAACAAATGTGAGTGGAGGAGTCTTTGCTGGCTACCAGCCCCTTCTGTCCCGGAGAGATTCTTCCCTCAAGCTCAAGCAGAGGGTGGAGGATAAAGGCAGTGACACCACAAGTGAAAACAGCAAGGAAAACGTGAGCAACGGTGGGAACAGCAGCATCCTGCCATCTCCAGACGCAGACACCATGGCCACAGAGCCCACCAATTAGCCCACGAGGACGGCAGAGCCCAGTTGGGAATGGCAGGGCTCAGCTTGTCCCTCCGAGTGGACAGTCAGTGTGGCCATCTCTGGATGGAGCCAAGAGGAGACCAGCACAGAGCCTACAGGGGACTGCATAAGGCAGAGGTGCTCCCATTTCCATCAGTAAAGGGCTGCAGCTGCCACGTGCCAGGAGGCTCAGGCAGCCCAGTGCTGGGGATGGGGCAGTGGGACCTTCTCTGTACTGCTGGACTCAACTCCCTGCGCTCTGTTTTCCACCCTGTACTAAAAAAGAGCTGCTGGTGGCCCAGGGCTGCAGTTTCCCCTTGGTTTTGACAACAACCCTTCTGCATCACCCACTGTGCTCCAGGGTGTGAGGCCTTGCCACCAGCCAAGGACACCCGGACTGACCAAGTGGGGCCTTCCTGTCATCCCCAAAACCACGCCAGGG
Organism: Erpornis zantholeuca; assembly: GCA_013400515.1. Lineage (NCBI taxonomy): Eukaryota > Metazoa > Chordata > Aves > Passeriformes > Timaliidae > Erpornis > Erpornis zantholeuca. The sequence goes on along the minus strand of VZTN01001861.1, from coordinate 23,701 downwards.
TGTCCCTAACTACAGCTACTACTGTTTCCTGGCAGTGGCTGTTAGTACTGGAGTCACTTAGTTAGCAGAAACTAACGAGCAATAAAGCTTTTGGAGATGCTGGCCACAGACCTCCTGCCCCACACACCAGTGGCCCTACAGGCACCAGCCCTCTTTCCTTGCCAGTATGGGGTTTTGATTCTCCCCTGTGTTAAAGAGCCCTTTGAAAGGAATCAGCCACAACCTGTGGAAAGTGGCTCCACCAGCAGATTTTGGGTTGGTGTGTGGAGGAGCCAAGAAGGACACAGAACAAAACAAAAAAAGCCCCAATTACACACCATCGTTTGGGTTAGTTTTACAAGCACCTCTATATAAATACAGTCCCAATCACCTGTGCCTTTGGGGTCTTTATTGTCTGGGACATAGAGCCAGGGTCGCCTCTGGAACAGGCCCTGGGAGCAAGCTCTGCACCAGCTCCATCTCTGCGCAGTTGCTCAGAGATGAGCAGAGTTCGTTAGGGAGATTATGATCTGTTTCCTCCGGGGACTCGCACAGCGCTGCCCCCGGTCTCAGAGTGCTTTTCTCCCACAGTTTTTTTCCATCGTGTCCGAAGGCTCCGCGGGCCCCGGGACAAAGCGCTCAGTGTGCCCGGGGTGCGGGATGGCCCCAGCCCACGCGGCCGCGCTGACGCACGGCGGGGGCACGGGCAGTGCAGGGGCTGCAGGTCAAATGCATCACCTCTCCCCGCTTCCCTCGGCGCTGAGACGCAGCGGGGTGGCCCAGAACCCTGAGCCGTGCCCTTTTGGGGTCCCTGCCTGCTCCGCGCCATCCTGGCCGGACCACCTGGACACAGCATCCCGCCATTCTGTACGGGTTTTCTGGGCAGAGTGAGCCCTTCTCAGCTCTGCCCCGAGGCTGGACTATTGCCTTCTGTCGAGGCGCGAGGGGGGCCGCGGTACGAATTGCTGGGGCCGAGGGGTCACTGGCGCTGCTCGGGCTCCTCAGGCGGGGAGCCAACCGCGCTGCCCCCAAACCG
>VZTN01001861.1:0-22327 GCA_013400515.1 Erpornis zantholeuca | reverse complement strand
GGCTGTGAGGGGCGGGGGGTGTGAGGGGCAGGGGTTGGTGCAGAGGGGGCAGGGGAGGAGCTCACGCCTCAGAGGAGCGAGAAGCTGGGGCGTGAGTGGCATCGGTGACTTTAGGGTTCAGGCTGTATGTAGTTCTTGGGAAATCAGCGGAGACTGAGGACGGAACATGACCCACACGGGAGGAGGCTTCGGGGGACAGTGTGCCCTTCTTCTGTGCCAGGGTGGCGTGGTGGAGGGGGAATTGGCCAGGGCACTGAGAGTACCAGGTACTGCAGAGGTCTGGGCCTGGAAGGAGGAGAAGCAGGAGGGTCAGGATGGACCTTTAGCAGAGCATCCGGTGAGGGGCTGCTCCAGGAGGAAGGATCTGAGAGTCCTTTCTCATCCCTCTTATCTCAGCCTTCTGCTCCCTCTTTCCCTGAGATCCCAGATGAAGGAGATGCCTTTGGGAAGGAACTGGATGTGCCGTAGGGTCTGGACAATGCCCATCATGGTGATGCAGAGGGGTCTGAGTTGTGGCTGCCCCATGGATCAGAATCCCAGGGCTGGTTGCAGTGTTGGCCTCTAAAACAGTGACCTGTGGGTTGAGGCAGCCCATGTCTCGTTTCTTATTTCTGCTCCGCTCTCCTCTCCTCCTGCCCTCTCTGTGCAAATCCCTTGTTGCCTTCGGCAGAGTATCCTCCTCTGTACAAACGTGCTCCAGGCTGAGGTGGGAGTTTTCCTGATGGCTTGCCACGTGTCAGCCAGGGACAGCAGAGGAAGCATCTAGGTGGGATGTGCTGGCAGGTTACCTCCATGCCCTGCCGAGCTGGTGCAAGTGTTGCCTTGTGTGTGGTGTGATGGGCATGTCCTGGCATTTAGCTGTGAGTGGCACAAGGTGAGCCAGTCATTTAGTTTTAATTCTCAGATCTCTGGCAGCAGCACAGCACTCTGGTGTGCAATGGGAGAGAGCTCAGGGTGTGATTTGTGCACTCCCTGCATGTGATTCAGCCCTCGTTGACAGTGTCAAGGCTAATGCTGTGTTACTGAATCAGGATGAGCTTTATTGCTGGTGGAGGTGGAGAAAGCCAACTCCTGATGTGCCAGTGGGGTTGGAATGACTTTAGTATTGTTCTTTGTCAGAGAGATTAAAGAGAAACTTTGTCAGGATTGTTTAGAAAAGCTGTCTTCCATGTTGGGAGAGAAGGGATGAGGAACCTGCTCTGCTGTGAAAGTGAGGCTCCCAGGGGCAATTTTGTGGCCCTGCTGAGGCAGAGGCTGGTGCTGGATGCACACCTGGCAGAGCTCCAGGCTGTCCTAAGCCTCCACCTCTAAACAATCACTGCCTTCAAGAGGATGTGACTTTGACATCACAAATCCTGATGTGATTGATGCTCCAGTGCGAGGGACTTGGGTCGTCCTTTTGGATCTCACACTTGTGCCCTCCTCTGGATGTGCCTTGATCGTGTAGGGAACACCCTCTACACTCAGGCCACTGGGATCCTCAGCTTTTGAGGCAGGGGATTCATGTTCTTTTTTCATCCTCTCCTGGGCAGCTGCAGCTGCCACTGCTGTGTCAGACCCAAAAGGATGTGCGGCGCTGGGGGTTCGCTCTCGGCACAGCACTCGCAGGTTGCTGCCGAGCTGCCTGTCCTGCTAGGGGCTGGCGATGCTGGTTTGTTGCTGGTCCTCAGCTGCCTCACAAGTTGTCCCATGTCAAGGGCAGCGATACAAAACAGGGCTTTTCTGTCGGAGTGGGAGGAGCAGCTAAGCCTGGGTAATGTCAAGGGAGGGTATGTGGGTGCAAATAGCATCATGTTCACAACATCTTTGTTTAATGTTTTAGTCCAGTTAGTCTGCATAACTGTCTAAAAATAGGACATATTTTCTCTAAGTCCTCTAGTTCAAAGCCATTTTTTTCCAGCATTAGTCTCTTCCTTCTCTTTTGAGCCTGAAATTCATACAAGGCAAAGTTATCAGGAAAACCAAGGAGAGTGAATGAACTCTGTTGAATCCTTAAGTTTCAGCCACCCAAGAGGAAGTTCATTAAAGTTGCAGGAACTTTCTGGCAGCCTCTTGAAGGTGGATTAAGCAAGCTGAGTAAACAAGCAGCCTTGTGGCCACCCTAGACCTTTTTCTAGCATCAACATTGTGCATTGTCATAAGAGCTCAGGGTCATCAGCCTCTGGTGACTTAAGGCAAAGGTGACATCCATGGTGAGGGGATGGGGCTGTCTCTGCTGGACACCCCAGGGTTTGCTCTATCTCCTGCTCTTGGGACAGATGCTGCCTTTGGCAGCGGCCCCCCGGGAGTCACCCTGGCCCAGGGCTTCAGCGTGCGAAAGAGGGAGTGTGTGTTTAAATTTCAGAGCTGCTGCTGGACCCAGCCCAGTGCTCCCAGCGGCATAAATATCTGGCCTTCAGCACAGCCGTGGAAACTTGCTCTCTGTCCTTCTGCAGATTGCTCCAGGTTTCGGCTGTCTGTGCTGACATGGTGACCGAGCAGTGGCTTTCAGCGACAGGCAGACGGGGACAGCTGCTCCGCAGAGGTAACCCTTCCCTTTTGCATGTGGGCCACCGAGCAAGGCACTTACCAGTGTTTCTAAAAACTTGGGGTAGGGAAGAACCTGGGAGGAGAGCAGTTTGCTTCCATCAAGTTTTACTTTGTCCATGAGCTTAAACTTTCATGAATTTCATTTTAAATTCAAACTCTGTATCTTATTTTTGTTCAGTTTCTGAATATGATCTTATGGATTACCTTAGGAATACACTGTGAGGACCATGGTCTAATCCTGTTCTCCTCAGCTGGCTCACGCTGTTAAAGCACAGTGACATAACATTTCATTATTTCACTGATGTTTATGACTGAAATTGGCTCTCATAGATGGGGAAGGGCACATGAGATCCAGGGCTGCACATGGGTAACCAAGTACCCAACAATCCCACACACAACCGGCAGTGGGGCCGATGCTGTCTGTCGGTGTCGGACAAAGCCAAGCAGGTCATGGCAGAGGCAGGACAGGGGTTTGGAGGAAGTGGTCAGCAGGGACATGGGTGGGCACCATCCTGCCTGCAGACATCTGAAGTGATTCCTGGAATCAGTGGTGCTGAGGCTGTCTGCGTGTGGCTGTGGGTGTGTGTTTGCCACAACACAGGTCTGAGGTGTTGAGCTGTTGTGGGTTTCTGTGTCAAGTTGGTGCAATTGTTACACCATCTCTGTTCTGGTATTCAAGACAGACTTCCAAGGATCTTCACAGTGTGTTGAGAGGATTTTATAATGAGCTCCATGAGGTTCTGCTGATCAGAAGAGCATTGTTGTACAGAATTGCTTTCTGGTGTTGATGGGCTGTGTCTTTCTTGCGTGATGCTTTCTGACAAATATGTATTTTTGTACAGTACATCTTGTTGCCCTTCAGGGAATATTTTGTCTGTGGCTATTGAATTATGGACTGGAAATCTGCAAATGTTCTTGGAGACTGAGGGATTGGCACAACAAGAGACTCTTGGGCTCCTCCAAACAACAGAACCTGACATACAAATGAAGTTTTAATTGGGTGAGATGATGTTACAGTGCTTATGCCTGAAAGGTTATTTGCTGTCAGAGCCTGGTCTGGCTTGCCCTGACTATGACATTTTAGATGTCAGGGGTTTTGTGGTTTGTACTGACTCTTTTGCTTAGAGCAGGAACAAACTGATAACCGCAGATTTGTCAGGCTGTGTTGCTGCTTCTCATCAGGTGCTGCAGAGTAATCTCTGCTTTTTTCAGAAGTGTCTCTGTTCAGAGATGCATTGCTGCAGTAATTTTGGAGACTCTGGGAAAGTCTGGACTAGCAGAAGTGATTTCCGTAGTGAGGACAAGTAAGATTTTTCTGTAGAACGAGTTTTATTTTTTTGTTAATACTCTGAAATGTGCTTGCCTTGGCAGAATGCCTGAGAAATTACTTTCCCAAAGCAGAGGGTTTAGAGTGGAACGATTGATGCCAGTATGAATCCTTTTGGTCAAGGAGATTGTGAAATGCATCTTCCCCAAAATACACGTTTTTGGGATGACGTTCACTGGACCCCTGCTTGATTGCAGGAAGGGTTCAGAGCAGAACTGACTCGAGATGTATCTTAGTTTCATTATGACTTCTTGAAATGCTTTAATGTTCACTGTTTCAGTCATAGTGTCTGGAAAATGTCTGTGTTCTCCAAGGCTTAGGCAAGAGCTTGTGAACATCTGGGATCGTTTTGGCCAGGTCTTTCTATTTTGCTTTGCAAAGGGCTCTGAAATGCATGTGTATATTGGGGTGCTTTCCTGGGGACCTCATGGACAGGCTTGAAGTTTTGAGTTTTGGGGAGTCTGTGGTTTGGAGGGGAATCCTGACCATGGAGGAGGAAGTGGCAGGATGAAAGCACAAGCCAGAAACACGAGCATTTGTTATGGTGCTGAGTCAAGCCAGAACCCATCTCTGGGACTGGGGCATAGCCACAACCTGATAACCTCCACGTTATCCAAAGTTGTTGCCCTCATGCTGCATTTCCTGCATTTGCCCTGGCAAACTGGAACTTGAAATAGTAAAAACCAGAACATGCATGTTCAACCCTTAACAGAGATGTGGGATCTAGGCAGGGAATGGTTCTGGCGATTCGAAAGGGCAGATGAGCTGATAGGGCTGTTAAGACAGACTACTGCGAAACACATGCCTATCTCATTAGGACAGGCTTTGTCAGGCCTTTCCTGGCAGAGGTTGTGTCAGATGGCTTCAAAATAAGCAATGCTTTGTGCAGTCATCTTGTTGATGGGAACCTAAGCTCAAATCCTTACCCTGCCTGACTTGTTACAAACATTTTTCAATGGAACTCTTGATTTCATGATAATGCAATCTAGGGTATTTCTGAAAATGCCCAAATCAGCTTTTCACCTTTAAGTTGTTTATATAAATTCTGCTAGAGATGTTTGTCCTTGAAAGCTGTTAACTCCACAAGGGCTGATGGTCAGAGACACACATCACTGAAAATATCCGTGGGTTCTCATGTCTCTGGGGTAGGCCTTGTGTTGTGGATCCTAGGGACATGGGGACCTCTGGAAAAGGGTTGTTGGTGAGCATGAACTTGAGGAGCCTGCCGAGCTGCCAGCAGCTGGCTGTGTCAGGAAGCAGTAGCTGTTGGCTCGCCGTGAGCTCTGTGGCTCACCGTGTACCCCCAAGACGGTGCCAAAGGCATGAGGATGTTATGAAAGGTGCGAATGCTTTGCTCAAGCGTTTTGTTTTCTGGGGGCTGAGGCAGAAATCCAAATGGTCAGAGCACACTGTGAGTCTTGGCAGGATCACACTGACACAGTCGCTGCTCCTTTCCCTGCTGAAAAGGCAGGGGAATCTCTGTTCTCCAGGCAGCTATTGCTGTGTGAATGTGGCCAAAAATAGTAAGGAAACGGCGTTCCCATCAAGTTCCCTGAGAGGGTGTTGTACTAGTTGGTGTGGAAAAGTGATTCTGGTGTTCTCTGGAGGTTTTCTTACAGAGATGTGTGCAGTCAGCCTGGGACCCCTCTGTTTTCCTGCTCCGTGGCTGAAGGGGAGCTGCAGCAGACACGGCAATCTGCTCGATCCATCTCGCTGCGCATGTTCCTGGCCCTGCTGAATCATCGGAACTTGTGCCTGGGCACAATCGCTCTCTGTCAGCTGCATCCTGGGATCAGAGCAGCATGGCTGGTGCCCAGGATATTTTGCTAAAGTCTACAAAACGAAGCAGCACTTTTCTGGGAGTCCCACTGTAAACATAACATAACTTACAGGCTGATGGATTTTTTTTATTTTCCTGGTTAGTCCATGGGATCTAAAATCTGTTGCTGCAGAGAGAAGGAGGCTTGCTGCCAGTTTTGTGGGCATTTTCCTGGCTCCAGGAGCACTGGCAACATAGCAATAAAACCCAGGGGCCTGCTGGATGTTTAGCTCCAGACAGAAAGCTGCATGCATGTGTGTGATCCTAAGTGACTCATCAGCCCACTGCTGCTTCTCTGCCCTCATTGCTTTTCCGGGGAGCTGATTGCCCCTTCCAAAGCAGGGGTGGCACTTGCTGGTGTCCCAGTGACCCTGAGACTTTGAGGAAATCTAAGCTGGGTCCTGGTGTGCACAGCACTGCCAAACTTGGCCTCGCTGACCACCAGCAGTGCTCCCGTTCACGGCCACAGCTTATTCCACTCACCACTTTCCTGGAGTTCCATTTCAGTGCTGCTCTGGGTCTGTAACACCCTGTGCCCACTGTTTGCCTTGGGAAGTGGTGTTGCCATGAGCTCCTCCCTCACCAGTCCTGTTCTATAATTAATGATGTTCCCGAAACTGGATCCTTCCATGTGTCCTGCTCAGGTTCGGGAGGACAAGGGGTCCCTAAGCAAACCGACTGCCCTGGAGTACAGCCAAGAGGACTTCAGCAGTTTGGGAAAGCGTCATCTTACAGTGGTTCAGTGAGCTCTGAGCCTCCAACCTCCTCACCTTTGGGGTGATAAAGGAAAGGGGAATATATCCCAGCTTCTCTGGTGTGTGGGTGCCAGGTTTGCCGCGTGATCCCAAAGCATTGCCACAGTTTCACAGCCACCTCTGCTGTGTGCTGGGCTGTGAGGGGATGATCCTCTCTCCTTGCCAGACTTAATGATCTTCTCAAATAGCAGCACTTCTGTGCCATTTCCAGCACTGAGAAGCCCCAGTGGTGTCACCTTTCCAATATCTGCTTGTTTCCTGGCTGCTGTCCTTGTTCCAATGGGTCAGACCCACGTGCCCCTCCTGGCTATAGGTACTTTGGGCTGTCCTGAATTGACCACAAAACACAAATACCAGTCAGCAGTTGGCAGAGTGAGATGCACCAGTTTATTTCCTGAAAGTCATCCTGGAAATGTCTCATACAGGAATGTACAACAGGAGAAGATGGTCACAAGCAGTGCAGGGAGCTGACCTGGGGCCGGGTAGGCCAGACCTGCAAGTGTGACTGTGAACAGGTGTCAAAATCTGTAATACAGGAATAAACAATTACACTTGGCACTGATCTATTGCTCTGCACTTCCAAAACATGCCGTCTCCATGAGCTAATGCAGCCAGGGAAGGATCAGGCAGGAAGCACTGTAAAAAATCCCAGGTTTGTTTCTTTGTGGTGGGTTTTGGTTTTCGTTGAGGTGTTTTTAATGGTGAAGGAAATGGAGGTATGGGACTTGACCAGATTTGCTGAAGATCATGGAGCAGCAGTTCAAGCAAGAGCTAACAACTGTGCAGCTCTTCACTGCCTGCCCTGCTGCTGCCCTTCTGCCAGCATCAGCCACAGAGCCTCATGAGGGCAGGGTGTCCCTCTGCTGGGAAGCTGTGGAGGGATGAATCCTCTTTTTTCCAGTATCTGCCATCTCAAGATTTTGGAGCACATCTCATGCATGCTTGGAGCTGCTGGAGCCAGGGATGGCTGCAACTCTTGGAGAACGAATAGCCTGGCAGACCCTGCTATGCACATGGCTGAGAGTTCAGTGCCCAAAGTCTGCTTTTTTTCTGTGTCTGCAATACCTCTTGCACTCTGAACAAAGCCAGCAGCAAGTTCCTTTTGGAGGAAAATGTCATGACCTGGTTTTGGGGACAGCATCAATCATGGTACAAAAAGAGACGAATCCAGCAAGTTTTGTAACCTTTTTAATGAGCTGAGTTTTTTTCCCCTGCCTCAGTGACCAGGAAGTGGGTGAGTTAAAACATGCAGTAGATGTCTGATTCATTTTGGCAAGCCTGGCTGCTCAACGCAGCTGAGAGAATCTTCTGCACCCTGTGTCACGTGTCCCTGAGTAATTAGCAGCAGCTAATGGGAATGGCAGCTCTGGCAGCACCCTGGTGCTTCGTGAGCCCAGCTCACTCTTGGGGAAGGACAGGTGGTCCCCATGAGCCGCCTTGGAGAGAGAATCACAGGACTGGACTCTGGGACATGGAATAAAATCTAAACAAATGTTTCAAGAGCAAGGATCTGGCCCAGAATGTCCATCCTGGTCAGTGCTGTGTGGGAGGGCTCTTCCTTGCTAGCTCTAGTAGTTTATTTTTGTGTGTAGCCTGCCTTGCGGCCAAGACTTTGAGTAAGGGAGGAAACACTCAGCTATGCAGTGCTGCTGAGATCTCATTGGCTAATATGGGGGTATGCTGATCTTCCAGGAGCACACACAAACATGTTTTCAGTGTTTGTCTCTCTGGTTTGTGCTCTTAGTTACCTTTCCTGTATTGCAGCATCTGCTTAGCTCTTATTTGGCTTTTATTAGTAGTAGCTGACGTGTAGGAGGAGGAACAGAAACTGGTACTTGATCAGCAGATCTTGGAAGCAGTGGCACAACCTGAAGGAAGCCTGCAAAAGGTGGTGAGCCAGCAGCAATCACATCTCCTTTATGGATTCAGGTCAGTTTTCGATTGTGGATTTCAAAATGTGCTGCGCATCACAGTGCTGCCCTATAGAGGGCTGAGTTCTCATCTCACCCCTCCTGTTTCTTTTGGCTGTGAATTTGGTGAACATTCTTGTCCAGAGGAATAAAAACACGAGCCAGGAGCGCTCCCATGGTATATTGGTTTCCTTTTGGCATTCCTGATAACCTCTTTTACAGTAACTTGAACAACTACTTTGAGCAGATCAACTCTGTGACTTGACTCTTGGGAAGTGTGGGCCTTTCTTTGGTGCTTTGCTTTGCCTGGAAACTCTGAGCTTGGCTTCAGGGTCTACGTGCTAATCAGCAGGATTAGCTGCCAGGGGAACTGCCAGGTCACAGGGGCACAAGTTGTTGGTTGATGAACTGGAGGCTTGGATCTTGGTCAGCTCTGGAGAAGTACTGCCTTCTTGAAGGGAATCCACACTGAAGATTTCTCTCCTTTTAACTTCTATTCCTGTTTTTTTCCTCTTCTGGTTGTGCCACGTCTCTCTCCCTGTTCCCACTGATGGTTTAGCTTGGCGTAGATGCCAGCTTCTAGGAAAGACAAACCTGTTGCCCAAGCTGTTTGCAGCCAGCAGGCATCAGCCCAAGCCCAGAGCCAGCAAACAAACCCTCCCTGCGCCGGCTGCAGAGGAAGCTGCTGGCTCAGCCAGGGTTACCAAAGCTTCTTGAAACAGGGATTGAGGCAAGGGCAGAGCAAGTCATGAGATGCTTGCCCTCTTGCTAGTTCCCATCCTGTGGGAAGAGGAAAGGAAACAGCTTTGCTAGATTTTCTGGATACGCTTAGGAAGAAATTCACAGTCTCCATCCTTGTTTCCATCAGCGTCCTGTGACAGCTGCCGAACGGAAAAAAGGGGTGGGTGTCTGTGGCAGGCAGAAATCTCTGCCTGTCTTCCTGCAGCCTGAAGTTTGTGTGCTGTGCTCTGCATGGGACTCATCCAAGAGGAGGAGACCAAGTTATCCCTGCTCCTGCTCTGGCAACTTGGCCACTGGATGTGGATGCACCAAATAGCTGGAGAGGTCCTGGGGTGGAGATTGGCCCTTTGGCTGTCCTTTGTCATCCCCAGCACTGTCTGACAAAGATTCTGGGCTGCTATGCTGGCAGGGCAGGTCCCTTCTTGTGCTCAGATGGAGAGACTTTGGACAAACCTCTGGAGAGCTCCAGCTTCCCCAGGCTTGCAGGGGAACAGAGGGGAGCATGTGAATCCTTGGTGAATCTCCACAATCTCTGCCTGCTGCCTCCCTGCTACACCTGGTGCGGGGGCAAGGGCTGAGGTCCCTGTTCATCTGCCAAAGGCTGGGGGCTGCAGCCTCCCATGTGAGATCAATCCTCTTTTCCAGTCCTCTCCCTCTATCCCAGTTGTTTAGAAAACAGGAAGGGCTAAGGGAGAGGCAGGTGTGCAAAGAGCTCCTGCAGCTCCCCTCTGCCCAGGCCCCTGAACTCTTGGCCTGCAAGGAGATATTCAAACAATGCATTCGGAGCCTTCTGGTAAAAGCTTTTCTCTCTCTGGCTCTCTAGCCACTCTCAAAGGGTGGGATTCACATCCATATCCTTTCTGTAATGATTGCATGCACATCAGCAGCCTTAGCGGAGCTGTCTGTCCATGTCTCATCCTCTGCTTTCCCTCTCCTCACACCCATCCAAGACCTACTCCAAGTACAGTTTTGGAGTTGCTTTTTTGGGTTTTGGGGAGCAAACGGCATGTCAAAAACTCACTGCTGCCCTGAGACCACATGGCACTGAGTAGATGCAGGACAGCATATCAGGGACGTGCCCACAGTATTCCAACATGTCCCATGAGACATCTGGGGCAAAGCAGAGAGCTCTGTCTGCAGTGGGTTTAAAGCAAGGGGCTTGTGCTGGATGCTAGGGACAAAGGGATTCTAATGAGCTGCTCATTAAGCTGCTGCAGGATGGATTTTCCACTGTAGACGAGCTTCTCCCGCCACAAGCTTCCCCCACTAACTGCTCTTCCAGACAAAAGTGTTTCCCTGATGTTTGTGTGATCATTTATATATAACCCTGAAAACTATGAAGTTCATTACCCTCCATCTCCAATGAATAGGTTTTCCTGCCTGTCTGCCATGTCCCACCACGTGGGATGTGTGAGCAGAAGCCAAGGATAACACAGCCCTTCAATGGTCCCTCAGTGCTCCTGGGGAGGCACGGGAAGGGAGCACCCCTCTGCCTGCTCCTGCTGCCAAGGAGCACAGGGCAGTGTGCTCACTGTTGCCACTAATGTACCTCTCCTGGAAACAAAGTCACTTGTCCTGCAGTCTGAATTCCCAGTGTGGAAAGAAAAAACAAAGCCCCCTCAGCCACAGGAGACCCAGGCTCTGGAGCAGCACCAGGTCCAGGGGTGACTTGTGTCCTTGCTTTGTGACATGTTTGTGTTCACCCTCCCACCTGCGGGTTTTGTTCTCTCCCTGAGCTGCTTCCTTGCTCTTTCAGGGAGCTCTGACCTTGATGGCTTTCCAGCAATCTGAGGAGCTGGCTGCAGCTCAAGTTCGAAGTGCCAGGTGTGAGGGTCTGCTGCGGGAGCACAAACAAATCCAGGGAGTCCTGGGTCACTGCTGCCCTCCCCCAGCAAGCCCTGAGCTGTGCTGTGGCCTTGGGCATGGGGCACAGACCATCCCAGAGCTTGGGGTTGCCCTTATATGAGGCCCCTGCAAGATCCTGCATTAGTTTAATTTGGGTCTGCAAATTGAGGCTTTCTTGGTTGAACCTGGATTTCAGTGGCTTTTCTGATGGATATTTCTCCACTTAAAAATCGCTCTCTAAAGGAAGTGGATGGAACTTTACATAAGCTGGTCTTGAGATCTTAATTATTCAAGCAAGAGTCATTTTAGGAATCAAGATCTGGCATGGTTGGGAGGGAGGTGGGAATGGCTCTGCCATAGCCACGGTACCGGTGCCGCACGGTTTGGACGGCTGGAGCTCTTCGTGGGCTCTTTGGGATGGAGTAAGGCAAACAAGGAGCGGAAGCGCGTGGGGGAGGACGGGGCCGTTCCTCCCACAGGAAACCCAGGATTAAGACACTGGTTGGATTGTGTGGCCGTTGGGATCGCACTGCTGGGCCCCATGGCTGAGCACGGCCCGGCAGCTGCGCAGAGCAACAGCAACACGTTCAGCCCTGCTCTTGGCAGAGGAGCCAAGTGAAAACAAACACAAAGGCTGTAACTGGCAGCACTCTGACGGGAAGGAGTGCGAGTGCAGGGCCGACAGGAAGCCATCAGTCTTGCAGATGGCTTGCACGGGCCAGGGACTTTTAGCCACTGCCTGCTGCTACACTGAGCCCTGCTCCCCCAGTATCTTCCACCCACAGGCAGGGCACGCCCTGATCAGCTGCTGCTCCCAATTCAAGCTCTGCCATGGGCAGGGACAGAGGGTGAAGCCAGTCCTGCTTTGATTCTTCTGGAGATGTTGACTCTGTCAGACCCTGGCTGTCACCATCACATCCCAGGTCACTGGTGGCTCTGGGGGACATTGTCTGGGGCAGTGTTTTTGCTATGGGACTTGCAAGCTGGGGACCCCTGGTCCCTGGGTGGCATCTGAGCTGGTTTGTGGTCTGCTGGGCTTTAAAAACAATTACGTGAGCTTTTTCTTCCTTGAGTCCTACAGAATGTTTATTCCAGAGTGCAAAGGGATCTTTAAATGGCTCCGGCTCTGCATGTCTCGCTGGCCGAGGAGCAAGCACAGAGCAGGACTGGTGTGGTTGGTGACACTGTCCTGCTGCTGAACTGCTCTGTGCAGGCACTCAGTATCCTCTCTCCCATGTCCTGCAGGCTAGCAGGAACAGCCTGGTGGGGTCCATCTTGGATAGACGCGGATGATGCCAGAGCTATGACAGGGATTGCAGTCTTGGCACTGAGGGGTGATCAATTATGGAACAACTACAGGAGGAAGTACCTGAGGTCAAGGAAGAGGAAGAGGAAGAGGCAGTGATGGTGGCAAGCGGAGCCTCAGACCCAACTGGAGGACCAGACAGCTCGCTGCCTTCAAGCAGCTACACAGGTGAGTGGAGCCACAGGTGCTCATCCTGTGGAGCATCCAGGCACCCCCAGTTCCCAGACAGCACACTCAGCTGCAAGGGCAGAGGATCTGTATCTGAATGGAGTTCAGCTCGTTTTAATCTCTTCCCTTTGTGAAATAATGCTCCAAGTTATGGAGAGGCTTATTTCTTCTTCTGAGGTCACTGTACAGCCGTTGGCAATGGAAATTAAAAGGACAGGCAGGTAACATTGTGCTTCAGAGCACGGGGCCTCCCAGGATGCTTGGGAATGCTTCTTTGGCCACTTCTTGAAGTCCTCAGTGCAAAGTGATTGTAGGAGGTAGGAGAGAAGGTTTGTGGATGCAGAATAGGCTCCTCCAGAGGCCTTGATGTTCCAGCTGGGATGTCCTCTGCCAGCAGCCAGCCAACCAGGGATTATAAAATCTGCTGGTTGAGGTTTCATTGCCAGGACATGAATGCCAGAGGGAAGAAAGGAGCATTGATGTGGAGTCTGAGCTGCTGGGGTATTCTTGGCTTTGTGCATGGCATTTGCCTGCAGCCAGTGCCAGATTCCAGATGTGATACCAGGGGCAGGCGGGACAGGGATAGAAATCCTTCTCAGCGCCATGGCTGGAGGAGCTGGGCCTGTGGCCACACGTCCATGGAAGGACATGTCCCCGTGTGTGTTTGCAGACCTGTCACAGAGCTCCTCTCCCTCGCTGTCGGACCAGCTGCAGATGGGCTGCGAGGAGGCGGCGCTGGGAGCGCTGAACGTGGAGTGCAGGGTCTGCGGAGACAAGGCCTCGGGGTTCCACTACGGAGTGCACGCCTGCGAGGGCTGCAAGGTGAGAACCAGGGAGGGCTGGCTTCAGCAGCACCAAGCAGGGGTTAGACCCTAGGGACTGGGTCTTAGGGGTTCCTGCCTGGAACTGGGTCCTGGTTCCTGCCTCCTCACACAAGCAGATTTGCAGCAAAGCAGGGATTTAGGATTGATTGTAAAAAACTCAGTTGAACCTGTCTAGAATGTAGCAAGTACAGGCAGGCAGTAAATGCTGCCCTGGGAAGGTGGCTGAGAGCTGTATGGCCCAAACCTTGTCTTGTCATGCTTTGCCATGTAAGGCAAATCCATCTGTCCCCACAGGGACCCTGAGTTTGCTTTTAAAAATGGTTTTTGTGCTGCAGATCAGCAGTGAGCTGTGTATTTATGCCCCTGGGATCATTGGCTGCAGCTTGGATGTTCCTCTGGAATTCTTTCCCCTGCAGCAGATTCACCAGGGTTGTGTTAGCAGCCCAGGTCCTGCCAGACATTCCTGCAGGCTGGGGTGGGCCCATGGCTTGTTTCTCCATCCCTCGCTGTGGGCTGCTGGCACAGTCACACAGCACCAGGCATGGGGTGCCCCCCACGCTTCCTCCTCTGCAGCCCCTTTCTCCCACCACATGACCTTTCCTTGGCATAGAGACTCTGCTACCATCAGAGAGACCCAGGGCTCCCGCTCGTCACCCCACTGAACCTCCCTGAAGCTCCTGGGGATAACAAACCAGCCTGGTCCCAAACCATAGGCACTGCTGCTCCATGTCTCCCCTGCTCCCTGCCTGCAGGGTTTCTTCCGCCGGACGATCCGCATGAAGCTGGAGTACGAGAAGTGTGAGAGGAGCTGCAAGATTCAGAAGAAGAACCGAAACAAGTGCCAGTACTGCCGCTTCCAGAAATGCCTCTCGCTGGGCATGTCACACAACGGTGAGTGTCACTGCTGCCCACAGCCCTGGCCAGCTGGGTGACACAGGGCCAGCTGCCCTGCTGTGAAAGATGCCTATGGCTTGCTGTGCTTTAGCCTATGGCTTGTCTTGCTAGGGAATCGTTCAAACCCAGTGCTTCAAGTATTTGACTCTTCATCCCCTTTTTCTGTATGAGAAGGGGCTGTTCATTCCCACCATGCAGTACAACTGCTGACATGTGGCTGTCCCTTACAGACTGGCCCAGAGGGAGCTGGACACACTGATTGTTCTTCTGTTCTGGCCCTTTTAGACCTTAGGTGTAAGAATCTCATACTCAGACAAGCAAAGGTGTTTATGTGGGAAGCAGGGTTTGTGCAAGAGCCCAGAGGATTGGGATGGGAGTCTGGTGCGAGGAAGCAGCAGTGGCTCGTTCAATGCTGGAGGAGCTGCAGCCTGGAGAAGTGTTGTGTTGTGTAGCTGCAGGTGTTCTCCAGCAGACCTTTCTGTGCTGTGGTAGAACAAACTGCTGCCTCTCTGGATGCATCTTCTGGGGTCCCCCCACTGTCCTGACCCCCGGTTTTGCCCCCCCAGCAATCCGCTTCGGGCGCATGCCAGAGGCAGAGAAGAGGAAGCTGGTGGCAGGGCTGACAGCGAGCGAGATCAGCTGCCAGAACCCGCAGGTGGCTGACCTGAAAGCTTTCTCCAAGCACATCTACAACGCCTACCTGAAGAATTTCAACATGACCAAAAAGAAGGCAAGAGGTATCCTGACCGGAAAGGCCAGCAGCACCCCAGTAAGTTCCCTCTCAGGGCAGGTGGGTTAGCCATGGCCAGCACGGGGGACTGTTCTCTGGGAGATGCTGCACGTCTCCCTGCTGCTATAGCTGTTCCAAAGGCACCATTCCCACCTGCAGCCAGGTGGGCTCTGCATGTCCTGCCCCTTGCTGGGAAAAATCGCATTGCTCTGCAGACTTGTGCTGTGGTGGGTGGGTGCAGATTGCCTGGGCACTGTCAGCCCCAGAGGCAGGGCACAGCACAGGGACAGACAGACAGGACTGTCCTGGGCAGAGCTGGCACCTCGAGTCCCTGCAGCAGACTCCTAACTTGCTTCTTGTTCAAGCAGCCTTTTGTGATCCATGACATGGACACCTTGTGGCAGGCAGAGAAGGGGCTGGTGTGGAAGCAGCTGGTGAACGGCATCCCCCCCTACAAGGAGATCGGGGTGCACGTCTTCTACCGCTGCCAGTGCACCACGGTGGAGACTGTGCGGGAGCTCACCGAGTTCGCCAAGAGCATCCCCAGCTTCATAGGCCTCTACTTGAACGACCAAGTGACTCTGCTCAAGTACGGGGTGCACGAGGCCATCTTCGCCATGCTGGCCTCCATCATGAACAAGGATGGGCTGCTGGTGGCCAACGGGAATGGCTTCGTGACCCGCGAGTTCCTGCGCAGCCTGCGCAAGCCCTTCAATGAAATCATGGAGCCCAAATTTGAGTTTGCTGTGAAGTTCAACGCGCTGGAGCTGGATGACAGTGACCTGTCCCTGTTTGTGGCTGCCATCATCCTGTGCGGAGGTGAGCGGGTGCCCTTGGCCTTGCCAGGGTCAGGATGAGCCCTCCCTACTTAGAGGTGGTTCAGAGTGGGCTAGGGGAGCTGAGCTGAAGCTGGCCCTGAGGTCAGCCAAGGGTGTCTCAGGGGCAGAAGAGAAGAACTGAAACCCAAAGCTTCTCTGTGGCGGTGATGCCTGCCAAGCTTGGACCAACAGCAAGGAATGTAGAAGTGGCATCTCCTTCTCATGTGCTGCTGTGGGATATGTTGCCCAAGGGCACACTTCTCCCCTTTCTAGCTGATGAGGTTGAAGTCACGGTGGGTGGGTTACAGTCCCTGGCTCCCTTTCCCCAGGAGGAGCCTGTACTTTGGAGGGCTGCACCATGACCCTGCAGCTACACCGTGCTTCCTCTCCACAGACCGCCCTGGCCTGATGAACGTGAAGCAGGTGGAGGAGATCCAGGACAACATCCTGCGAGCGCTGGAGTTCCATCTGCAGTCCAACCACCCGGATGCCCAGTACCTCTTTCCCAAGCTGCTGCAGAAGATGGCTGACCTGCGGCAGCTGGTGACAGAGCACGCCCAGCTGGTGCAGAAGATCAAGAAGACAGAGACAGAGACATCTCTGCACCCACTTCTGCAGGAGATCTACAAGGACATGTACTAAGGACCTGTTATTTATGAGAATGAAGCCATGGATTCCCATCAAGACTCTTTGTACAGAAACAAAGAAAACCCTTCCCAGTGTCTTCCATTTCTCCTACTGGAAACTCTTTTCTATATGACCCTGACATGGTACGTAGGGTGAGATGCCGTCAGGATTTGCAGCCTCCTCCTGCTCATCCAGGGCTTCCGTTAACACACACTAACAAATCTGCAAAGCTGCTGTTCCCATTCCTACGGCCCAGCTCTGGCTGCTCCCAGAGCGGAGCGGCTGCCCAGTTTACATGGCTCAGGCAGCGAGGTTCCTGTGGCACCCCAGGTCCCCAGGGTGGGGAGCTCTGGTCCTTTGGAGGGGGTGCAGGGGCCAGCGGGGCCAGCAGCAGCACTTACAGTGTGTCTGTATTCTCTTGTTTGTTTGCACTCCGAAGACGTGGTCCTGAGCCGTGAAGTCTGGAGCAGTGTGACGAAAGGATGTTTCTGTCGTTCCCCAAAGAAAAGCCCTGGAGTATTTGAACACGGGTAGGGCTGTCCCAGCAGAGACCCTCAGCTGCAGCCCCCGCTGTGCTCTGCAGTGTGTTCCTGTCTCCCAGTGGGACTGTGTGAGCTCTGCCTTCCCGGGTGCTGTGTGGGAGCCTTTGCTCCTGGCACCCTTGTTCCTTAGGGAACGCGTCCCTTGGCACCTCAGTGTGAGAGAGGGTGGGATGGGGAAGTGGAAGGGAAAGGATTTGACTCCTTAAAATTCACCTTCAGAGCAGAGGCACAGAGCAGAATCCGTGGCTTGCACAGGCTGTTCTGCACAGATGTGAGTTACAAAAAAGGTGTGTGGAGGGTCAGGGGCCTCAAGCCAGTCAGGGTTTGGTGTTCTGCCTCAGTTTTCCCTCTGTTAAAGGGACCTGGATTGTCACATGCTGTCTGCTCGGAGCAGGAGCACGAGGATCTGTTAATGCATTGGTTGCAGAGAGTTTGCAGCTGTAATTGCCAAGGATTTATAAACAGGGAGGGGATGGTTGGGATGCTCACAATGGGCAGCAGCTTCCCAGCGAGCGTCGCTGTGTCAGGGAAGCTGCCAGTCCTCCTCTGCCACTGTTGCCAAGAGTGGGAACAGCTCCAGGCTTCGGGGTTTGTCTGAACCCAGCACCATTCTGGGATTTTACCTCACAATTTCTCACAGCTGTAGTGAAACACCACGGTGCCACCTGGGCCAGGCCAGGCTCCTGATAGTGGGGGCTGTGTCACTTGGGCTTGGGGTGGGGGGGAGGATGGACCCGGGAAGGGCTCAGTTTCCCTTTCAGGATAATGGTGTCTGACCTAAAAAGCAACACTTCCCTGTCTGCAGCTCGTAGTCCCGTGTGTACTGAGCAGCCTTATTAAAATACTGGTATTCCCAAGGAGGGGTTGTGGGAGCAAATTACTCGGTTTTATTTTACTTTCCTCCTCTTCAGGGTAGCAGATTTCCCTGGTGCAATAATTCCTTTCAAACCCAAAGGGGAAGAGCACTGGGCTTTCCCTCCCTGTCACAGGGCTGGCCGGTCCCAAACCTCCCCCTGCTGCCACACTCCTCTCCTTTTGCCGTGCCTCAGTTTCCCTGCCCAGCCCCTCCCCTCCCTACCTCGCAGGGGTGTTGGGAATCACCGTTTCTGAAGCACTTTGAAGCCCTCTGGGGGAAGGCACTGGAGACATTCGTGTGCTGGTCGGAGCCCGGGGGATTTGCCCTCCCCAAAGCCCCGGTGATGTCCCCACCGCGGCCGCAATGCAGGACTCGTGCCCATCACCTGGGAAACTTTTTGCTCTTCCTTCCTCGACAGTATAACAACCCTCAAACTGAAATGTATATTTTTGCTAGAAGTATAAACCTCCAAGTGTTTTTAATAATATAAATAGTGTCCACAAACTGACTTGACTTTAAATAAATCTGAACTAAATATTTAAGAACCTTTCAGCGTCCAGCCTGTATTTGTGGCACCTGGGGGGCTGTCCGTGGGAGGATTTCCAGCAGAGGCTATGGCATTTGCTGTGATTTCCAGGGATTTGCCATGATTCCTGGAGCTCTGTAATTCCCAGATCTCCTTCCTGCTGTGGTTTTCCTGCCTGCAAACCTAAAGCAGTATAAAGAGCTAGTCCTGAGCAGGATCCCAGCCTCAGAGCTGGGTGCGTCTTGCCTCAAATGTTGCGGGCGGAGCTGGAGATGAGCTGAAAATACCCCGAGATGGGCAAGAATGAGCTCCAGGGCGATCACGTGCTGGCACCTGGAGCTGCCCTTGGCTGTGGCGTAACACCTGAGAATTTGCAGGGAGCAGCTGCAGACCCCCAGGTTCCCCTCTGCCCCGCCTGAGTGCCTGGGGGAAGCGGATCCAGTGCTCCCTGCCTCTCCCAGCTGGCGGCACATGGAGCCGTGGTGCTGCTGGGCGGGGGGCTGGCAGGGGTACCAGGATGGGGACCCCGCGGGGTTTACCTCAGCAGGCAGCGAAACATCACCCAGCCCTTCACTCCCTCTCTTCCCAGTGGGACGGGGGAGAGAACTGAGAAAGAAGTGAGATTCACAGGCTGAGTGAAAGACAGTTTAATAGGACTGAAAATGAAGGGGAAATAGTAACGAAAAAATAATTAGAACATCCAGAATTTACTGCTGCACGCCGGAGTGGTGCCCCCGTCCAGGCTCCTCACTGCGGGAGCAGCAGGAGCTGCAAAGTCCTTGACTCAGTGTAAACAATGCTCACGCACTCGGCTGCTATCAGCCAGCCCCGGCTTGTCCCCCGCCCAAAACACGTGTCCCCGGCTACTAGGAGAGAATTAGCCCAGCCGGACCCGGCACTCACCGAGGCCATAAATAGCCCTGGGAAGTGGCCCAGCCCTCTTCGCTTCTGGGGAAGAGATGGAGCCGGGCTCGGTGATGGCATCTGGGCCGTCAAGGGTCGGGGCAAGCTGTCTGAGACCCCTGTGCAGGTAAAGGCTTGGGGATGGGGCGGCTGGGAGCAGATTTGAGGGGAGATAGGCTGGAGATGGGGCCCCTCGCTGTGGAGGTAGACAGTGGATTGGGATGGCCTTGATGCACCCTCCCACCCATTTCCCCATCCCCCCTCCGGAGGTGGGGGTCGGCGGCAGGACTGGGGCCAGGGCCCCCCTTCCTTCCAGCCCCAAGCCAAGGGCTCCTGCCTTTCTCCGTGTCCCTGCCCTCGGTACCCCTGCCCTCCATACTCCTGCTCCCCCAGTCCCGAGGAAAGCCCCCAGACAGTTCCTGTCCTGGGCTTCCTTTGCTTTGCAATTAACCACGAGATTAGGCTGGATGGGGCTGGGAGAGCCCTGGCTCTCCCGGGCTCTCAGACAGCAGGCAGGGGGGCTTCCAAAATATGTCCCCACCCAGACAAAGCCGGTACCGGGGGGTACGTTTGGGCGAGGCTGGAGCACGATCTGACCCCAGCCATGCGGCTCCTCTGGCTAACAGGAATTTTGCCCGTGGATCCTGCCGGTGGGGCCAGAGCTGCTGCTTCTCACATGACAGAAAATCAGCCCAGATCTGCAGGTACTTCCAGCGTGGGTTTTGCCGTTATGGAGAGCAGTGCAGGTAAGGAAGGGGCTCTGAGGAGGGGCCTGATGCCACGAGGGTGGGCCAGGAGCCTAGAGGAGTCATACTGACCGATGGGCTCTGTCTCTGGGCTCCTCCAGCTACCAGCATGTCCAGGAGGAGTCAGCACCAGGAGGGACACAGTATGGTCTGGTGCCCCACCGCCACTGGGGCCTGGAGCCTTATACTGAGCCCACAGCCACAGACCAGAACCAGGGGGCAGCCCAGTGCACCTCGGTCCTCCCTGCCCACAGCATGACACGTGTGGCCTTCAGGTTCCCAAAAGCGGAGGTAGAAGTGGAAGAGAGAGACAAGAAGAACATCCCAGCACTTGGTAACGTCCCCCGTGGGGCCATCGGTGGAGAATTAGTCCCCACAAAAGCTCAGGGTGCCTCAGGTAGGTGCTAGGCTGCCCAGGGGACCAGTGGGGTGAAGACACTGGGGTGGTTCTGGTGAAGCAGCCTGTGCATATTTCTGCCTGTGACCCATGCCTGGGCCAAGCTGGGGCTGTGGAGAGCTCTCTGCTGTAGGGACTGTCACTGCTGAAGCTGCACACTCGGAGCAGCCCACCCAGCTCTCTGATGGTGGGTCGGGATGTGCTTTTCCCCTCTAAGAACTCTCCTCCTGCAGGCTTCCAGCTCCAAGGGCCAGCACTGGATCCGGACTCTTCTGACCCCAGAGAGGCAGTTGTGGAGCCGGCGACACAGGCTGACCCTGCAAAGGTGGGTTTGGGGTCTCCTGTGGCTGGGCAATCCCTGTGATGTTCCCCAAGGCCAGGGCAGTGACAGAGCCAGGGGGTTGCCACGCTGTGCTGCTCTGCTTGCAGGTCCCTGCAGAGCCAGGTGCTGTGGCGTCCCTGGTCACCACCGCGGTGCTGAGAGCCCGGAGCGAGGCCGTGGTGTGTGGCATCTGCATGGACAGGGTGTACGAGAAGGCACTGCCAGAGGAGCGGCTCTTCGGGATCCTCCCGAACTGCAGCCACGCGTACTGCGTGGGGTGCATCCGCAAGTGGCGGCGCAGCCGGGACTTCCAGAGCACGGTCATAAAGTGAGTGGGGGGGATAGGGACGTGGGAGGGTGGTCACCGTCCCCACTTCTGCGCCCTGAAATTCTTCCTTGGGTCTGGTGATGTGGCTTTGGGATTGGTGTGGCTTTCCTTTGGGAAGAGTGATGGGTATGGGGGTGCTGGATGAGGCAGCAGGACCACCCAGTGTGGGTGCTGAGCCCATGCTCTCTGCTCCTTTTTTGGGACATCCATCTGCACCCATCACCCTCACCTAGGGCCTGCCCAGAGTGCCGGATCACCTCCAGTTACTACATCCCCCACAAATACTGGATCTCAGATGTGGCTGAGAAGGAGAAGCTTATCACAACCTTCAAGGCACGGACAGGGTGAGTGCGTGGTGCTGCTGCGGGTGGCAGGGCTGCGGGCTCTGTGCTGCCTTGGGAGCTACACTCACAACTATGCTTGCAATCCCACAGGAAAATCAGGTGCAAATTCTTCATCCGTGGCCACTGCCCTTTCAGATCAGAGTGCATCTACCTGCACGAGCTGCCTGCCCGTCGGCCGCTGCGGCACAGGTGGCAGCGGCCGAGGATTCCCACTGTAAGTAGGATGGCACATCCCAGGGCTGGGCTGGGCACCAAGAGGCTGTGGCTCATCCTCCCTCCTCTCCTGCAGGTGTTCATCCCTTCTTCCTCGGAGAGCTCTGACGAGGAGGATGAGGAGTTCTGCGCACTCGAGTGGGCTCTTAGCCTGGCCCTGCGGGAGACAGAATTTCATTACTCACGTTCTGGCTCTGAGATGCTTCTCCTTGACTTAATCAATTCCGACTGAGCCCTGGGGGCCATGCTGGGCCTGGGTGCTGCTGGTGGCCAGACACATCTCCGGGAGGCAGGAGCCTTTGGTTTTGACTCCTGCCATTGTTTTGGGGTGGTTCCAGCCGTGGGGGTGTTACAGGGATAGCGTGGGATGGGGAAGCAGTCTGGCTGGCATTTATCGGTGCACGGTGGGGGTGACTCGGGGCACAGCCCCCCTGCTCTTGGCCGAGACCCACGGGTGGGGCTGGGCTGGCTGCTGGGGGGCAGCGGGGGGGTCTGCCATCCACGGGCGTTCTGGGGTGCCGGACAGCAGGGGGGGCACTGTTTTAAACTGTTTTTAGCCAAACCCGGGAATAACGAAATAAAACCGGTTGTGTAACGTCACGCTTCCGGAGGCCTCTGATCTGTGGCCTGGGGGATTCACCCCAGGGGGGAGATGATGGGGGTGTTTGGGTTGGAATTTAAGGGTATTTGCATAATAGCTCGTTTGCGCGCGGTCGATCTGCGTTTCCCGGGGGCGGGGCCGGAAGAGGCGCGTTGGGGCCCGGGGGCAGCGGTGACACCCGTGAGTGTGCAGTGACATCCGTGAGCGTGCGGTGACACCCGTGAGTGTGCGGTGACACCCGTGAGCGTGCGGTGAC
>VZTN01001860.1:141998-184801 GCA_013400515.1 Erpornis zantholeuca | reverse complement strand
TTCCAAATCACTGATGCTCTGTGGGTCTGTTTTCCTTAAATTAATTTTGGCTTTTTGAAGATCATTAATTTAAATTGCATGTCATGTAGCTAGTGACTCCTTCATCTAACTCACATCACCATTCCCAGGGCAACCTGATGATGCATGTTGTGGATGAATTCATATTTCAGGGCCACATTTCATATCCTATTAATTTCATTTTATTATTCCTACCCTTTTTACAACAAACGAATCCTTAATATTTCAATGCTACTAAATCTAAAAAAAGGAGACTATTAGTTTAATTTCAGCCTCTGTGAGTAGTCTTGGTTTTAAGCACTACTTCAGAGCCAGTGACTGAGCACATTTCATCCTCCATACAAATGGAAACCAGTGAAATAAGATACCTAGCATTTGTAAAGTCAGTTAAATAAAGTGCAGTACATAAAAATATAACAACTATTGCCGTCTCATTTCCCTAGATCTAGATTTGTATAAAGATTGTGATAGATGGGAGGATGGAAAGCCAGAGCTCAGAAACAATATCTGTAAAGAAGAAAAGAAACAGCACAGACATTGTTTGCTCTTAGGGAGATGAAGAAAGTTAAGAATTCATACTCTCTTAGGCAACACAGTTCAGAGGTGAGGGGTTGCAAAACTCTCAGATCTGTTTTGAATCCTCCTCCATTCTCAGGAGGCTTATACAGAAACACAGAACCAGTGTTTCACATTTATTTAGTTAAGCCTCCCTTCTTGTCATAGATGAACTTGAGATGAAATCCTGGCCTGAGTGAAGTCAGCTAAATATTTCCTGGCAACTGCGTGGAACAGAGTGACACTGTATAGGCAGCACACCCTCTCTGTTGCTTTCTTCCCTTTATCTTCAGCACTATCAAAATGTAAATATTTTCCTCCCTTTAATGACTGTAACTTCCTGGTAGAAGTTGTATAACAGTGTTTGTGCAAAATCATTCTATAACAAAATAAGGCACACAGTTTCTGAGACCAGGGTCTCAAAGGTATCTATCAGGAGATGGGGAAATACATTGTTACCTTAACAAGACCTCATTTGAATGACAAGAAAAGATCTTTTATTTTATCTAACCTGTTGAGCTACCGTGTTTAAATTTCCACAAGAGCACCTTAAATTTGTGAAGGATTTGGATCAGAAATGAATGTCCTGATGGCTGAGGCCTCCATGTATGACTGGTATAAAAGAAGGGGAAGAGGACACACTAATGATGGTTGGAAGGCATACTGTACTATTGGAGGTGTGAGATATCCCATTTCCCTAAATCCTCCTTCGGCTGGGGTTGGGAGTAGAAGTCGTTTGTTTCAACAGATACTATATCTAACTGCCCTGTTTCTCAGGCAGATCAACCTGCCTTCTGCAGCTGCCACACCAGTAACTGGAGCCTGCTCAAACCAAAAGGCCTTTTTCCTCAGATATCAACTTATTTGCTCTGAATGAATCACTACTGGAGGGGAAATCTAAGGCTGAGGTAAAAGCAGCAAATTTGTGAATCCCCTGACCTGTCTCCATCTTCATTATACCTGGGTCAGGGCTTTCCTAGCTGCAAAACCCTTTGAGGGTTTTGTTTGGCTTTTTGTTTTCTTTTCCTTTTCATGGTCACGTTTCACTTTAAACTTGGGAGCAGTGTTCAGATTAAAGTTCTTGCCCACTCCAGTGGTTCATTATGCATGTGCTGGTCCTCATGTAACATCTAAAGTCTAATACATACATTCTAGTAGAAATTAAGCTATGATTCAGTCAAAATATTAGGAAATAATTAAAGTTTTCAGTTTCCAGGGAGGATCACAGAATAATATTAGGTCACTCATGGTTAGGTCACCAGCTGATATGCTAAGGTTAGGGAAAACTCAAAATTCAGGCTTTTCCAGATAAGGCAGGCTACTTTGTAGGAACAGTAGCTTCTTTCTTTCTGTGAAAAAATGACTTGAATATATTGCTTTAATCTTAGACAGATGAAGGACTAGTGTACAGAGCCCTCAAAAATTCATCAGAATGAGGGCAAAGTGTGGTATTTCCTATCCAGTTAGCTGAACAGCAGCCAGAGTGAGTTTAAAATCAACAGATGACATCTGCTCCACTCCTGTATCATCTTCTGCCTTATTTTACTTTGTATTTCTGTTTTGTTTAGCTAGCCTGCAGGAACATAATCTCTTTAAATCTAGAAAAGGAAACTCTACAATAATCTGCCATCACCCCATGAAGTCATCCCTTTTTTTCCCTAATATAACACTGAGAAATGTGACAAGTGACCATTGTCCTGCCAAATGGCAAGTCTGGAGACTAAAAGGAGCATAAAGTAGAAATTTTCAAAAAAGAAAAATCAAATAGCAGGAAATCAACAGACATTGAAATTCCCTATTCCATCTACTTGAACTGTGGCAAGATCATCTACATCTAAGGTATATATGAAAAAATATTTGATTATTTTACTACCAAAGAATGACCTATAGGAAGCCTGGGAGAATTCTCTCTTATTGTATATTTGGATTTTCAAAAAACTTAACTTTTCAAGAAGTTGTCATTGTCTTAATTTTGTTCTGCTGAAATCAGCACTAAAGGTCATCTTAACCACAGTGAGACAGAACTAGCAAACCCTTACCACTCCTGGAAATCCCTTTTGCAACTCTTAGCACCCTGGAGCAATAATGGATAGAAACCAGTCACAGAACAGTGGGTTGGAAAGGAGGATACTGAGGACTGGACCACAACTGAGGCCTCCCTTTCCACCACAAATAAAAATAATTAAAAAAAAGTCTTTGCATCTCTAGCAGTAAAATCTTCCCTGTAAGGAAAACACGCAAGTGCACATTCCAGCAGAAGGCTCTCTGAGTTCAGCTGATATCTGATTCATTCATTCAAACTGATTATGAGCTTCAGGATTTTACCTGTTGATCCTGATTAACCCGTTTAGGTAATACACAGAGCTGCACTGCTGGGAAGTTTGATTGCCAAGCAAAAAGGCAAATATTCTTCTCTCTGATGCAGTTAATTTCACCTGCAAGTTTCCATGGGTTGACCACGGTTGTACTTAAATCCTGGACAAAACAACAATCTCCGAAAGACCTAATATTTCATATGAAATCTATTACACCTGATATTTTGCATTTCGTTACATTAGAACCTCTCTGACTTGGATCCCTTGCCAAAGTGTTTTCAACCTGTTTGTTTTCTGCTGAAGCTTGTTAAGGGCAGCACTTGGCCTATTTGCCTGACAATGTCTTTTGGCCCTGGTCTGGTATCCCCAACAAAAACTCTACTTGTGTTTATGGCAAAAGAAGGAAAAAGACACATTTCTTTCCCTGTCCTTTTGTTTGAATGATATGTACATCGCACATATCAATTTATGGCAGAAAGTGAAAACATCCTCTAATAGAGGATTGTCAGCTATTGGCAGTGAGGGTCTGTTCTTATAAATAAGAAAAAAAAACCCTGAGCACTAATAAATCCTACAGATTGAACAATTCATACTTTCTTTTTAACTTCCACTAAAGTTTTTCTGTCACCAAGGTTTCCCTAGCAGGCTTTTTACTTCTTTCTCTTTAAAAATTTCTGCTCAGTTTTTCTTCGAGCATTTTTTTTTTCTTAGGGGGAATTAATTCCTATGATCCCATTACAAATTAAAATCAGTTGTTTTATGCTAGTTTGCCTTATTTTATGCTAAATTGTGTATCTTAATTGTGATTGTGCAGTCAGTCATTTTAAATTGAATTAGGTGTCTTGCTCATTGTGAGGTGTGCTAATCTTCACAAACTCTGAGATTTGTGGCAGGAAGCCTGGATCAGCTATCTGTACAGTTGTGTATGCTTAGGTTCAGGTCATGGCAGGGTATATTTTCACACCAGAATTCACCAATTGCCAAAATACATTGGCTTTTATCCTAGTCCTGTCCCACTCAGGCCACTGACAACTCAGAAACTCATGAAGTGGGAAATGGGAAACAAACAGGTTGTTATTTTAATACACTGCCAAGAAAGAATGTGAAACAGCAGTATATTGCAAAAATGGTGGAAGGAACCTAGAAAAGAAGGCGTTTGGCTTCCAGGGAAAGGAATGGTTGGAGAAATCTTGGGGAAGGGGTGCAATCAACAGGACAATATGTTATGAAAGTTAGAAGGAACTGTGCCAGGGGCAGCTTAATACTATATGCTAAGGAGAGCTTAAAGTCAAATCAAATTACTGCCCTGGCTGTTTTGATGGAGTCTGTGCAGATTCATCTGTGTGGAACACGAAATCTGTACAGATCGAAATCCGGGGCCTCAGCAGGGAGAATACAGTGCTGGGTCTATATCATTGACAGCCCAATCAGGAGAGCAGCAGTGACTGCAATGTGCAGAGACAGATCAGGTCAAGGAGGCAGCAAGGGCAGAAAAAACAACTTTATTGGATTACTTCAATTACCCCCATCCTAACTGGGCAAATGTCACAAGGGAGCATAAAGCAGAGATGAAATGTTTAGGTTCTCTCTGTGGCTGCTGATTGAGTGCTTGAGAGGAAGTAGTATCCTTAGCTTGGTGCCAAACTATATCCAGGGTCATGTTCAAAAATCTTTTTTCAGAAGTGCTGCTCTGTAAGAGTGGGCATGAGGTTCACAAGTCACTATCCCAGTGGGCTTCTCTACAGATCCACCACAGCCATGCTTAGCTTCAAAGACAACCATGTCAAGATCAGAGGGTTTGTTTAAAAGGAAAAGGGACAGTAAAAGAGTTTATCTTACTGGGCAGCACTAGAAGGACATGACCCTGTTCAAGGGAGAAGCAGAGAAGTACTTCAAGAGGAGATCTAGGGCTGCTTCCACAGAGGGAACAGCTAAGGACCTTTCACAGCTGGCTTAGAGGAGAAGTGACAGAGTCAGCCAAAGAATGTGTGGCACTGAGAGGATGGAGGAAGGTTGACTTCATTATCATTGCCAGTCAAGGAAAAACTGATGGTCAAATGGAGCTAAAACAAACCAGCTTTGAAGCAAACAAATTGGTGTGGTTCTTCAAGCAACAGAGAGCCATTCAGTCAACTTCCTCACCAAACAGTTTTGTGGGTGGAAAAATTTCAGCACAGTTCAAGGGTAGACAAGTCTTGGAAGAGAGATTTTTTTAGGGGTTTCCAAGCATATAAGTTACCAAGTAGGCCCAGGAATTCTTAGCTGAAAGTGTCTGGAGGTAGGAAAACTGTTAGGAAGAAATATCATATAAGTTTGTTCTATTCTTATTCTTCCCTAGGCATCTGTTTATGGTTACTGTTTTATTCCCCCTATATACTTTTCTTGTGCCAGGGGAAATATAAGAGTTCAGGCAGGCTCAAGGAAGAACAACCAAGTTGCAGGGAGACCTTATCCTGTCCTACTTCATCAGGAATGGTTATTGTTAGAGATGGGATAGCAGGCTTGACGAAGAGTTCTACAAGTTCAACCCTGCAAGTATGAGAGAGCAGCTGTACTGAGTCAGCTTTCCCTGTGGCTGCTGCCTGAGATCTGGCAGAGGCATTTTGGGGGTGCCAGGGAGCACTGGTCAGCTCCTCACTCATCAAACCCATGTTCTCGGCACCTGAATGCTAAAAAGGGCAGAGAAATGGGCAAAGCAGTAAGTGATGAAATTCATATATTTTTTATAGGAAAAACCCCCACCTGTCTTTTTGATGAGTCCCCAGTTGTCATGGGGTAGAAAAGCAGGAGAAAAATGCTGACCAGCTGTATGTAAGTCACAGGGCAGACTTTCAGGGAGCAGAATTTCTGCAGCTTTAGCAAAGTGCCAATCTCTAAATTCAGGGCAATGACATCCAAGACGTTGGTAGTCCTTCAAGAATAATTTTTCAGCTAAAGTAGGAAAAATATGAAGACTGCTTCATGCTGTGTTTCAAGTTAACTCAGAATTTTAAACCAAAACTATGTATGGATTACATTAGATTTGCCTTGAATTGATGTACATATCAGCATGTATTTTCTAAGATACCTGTCTGCCTTTGAATAGAATAGAACTTGATAATGTGAATAGTCACAGTCTTTCTCTTTTCCTGTATTATTTTTGACTAACCATATAAATATAGTCAACATTAATTGGCATGCAACCTAAGAATATTAATATGTTTTTTAAGAGTATGAAATCAATAGTGTTCTGTAGAAATTTCTTACTTGGCAACAGACTGAGGGCATCAGTGTCC
The DNA here is from genome assembly GCA_013400515.1 of Erpornis zantholeuca. NCBI lineage: Eukaryota > Metazoa > Chordata > Aves > Passeriformes > Timaliidae > Erpornis > Erpornis zantholeuca. Next base: position 178,638 of record VZTN01001860.1, on the reverse strand, counting down.
ATGTTGCATGGTTTTATATTCATCTTTAGATATCTAAAGAGGTTTATAATTTTCCAGTAGGCTTAATAAGGGGGGGGCAAATATATGTAGGAAAGCCCTTTCTTCTTCTAAATTGAAAACCGTTGTGCTTTTCTGCAATGGATTATTTTACTGTTTTCAGATAGCAGGCCACACACTAATTTTCTTTTTCAAAAAACATCATCTCACATTGCACGGCCCAGAAAAACAAGCACTGAAAACAAGTATCCATTGCTTGTACATTTTATTTACCTGTTTTGTAAGAAAGCAGCCTGCGTAAAACTTGACCTTTTGAATCATTTCAAAGATTCAGTGGACAAGTTGAATCTGATATTTATGTACTTCTAAGAGCTTGCTTCTTTTTTAAGTCATTATTAAAATTTACAGAAGAATTCAGCAATGAGGTGCAGCATGTTCTGTTTGTAATTTCGTCATGAGTATAATTATCAAAATCAGTGAATGCATGCATATACATATACACTTTATGAGAAGGCAAACATCAGTGTTTGGCCATACTTCATAACATTATATGTAGGACTCATTCATTTTTTCAGAATTTTTATTCTATATTATTGTAAGTTAAAAGACAAATTATTGCAAATAATGCGTGTCAATAATGGAACTTCTCCAGGAGAATACATCATAATTACTGTACACCTGAGCTGAAGAGAAGACAAAGAAACAAAGCTCTAAATCTGTTTTATAGTATTTTCATCAGATGAAAGGAGATCCCTATAAACAACATGACCAAAAGCTCCTCTGTAGTCTTTATATTCCTGGCCTTCTTGGAAGCACTGGTAAAACTCACTATAAACTCAATCATGTTCCTGCCAAAATAGTGTGCCAGCAAATATGAGATTCAGCTGGTAATGGTCAAAGTTATACCAGTTTGGCTTCCCTTTGTTATAAAGTGCAAGGAATTCACAAAATAAAGGATCTTTTCCGTTCATTTCAAAGAAAAAACACATTTAGGTTTTGATATGCTTTTATATATCTCTCTAGGATGAAATGAAATCCCATGGAAATAAATGGAAGAGATTTCATTAACTTCAAAGAATTTGGGCTAAGTTTGTGCTTTGACATCATTAATGTAAATGTCAAAAATATTTCCAGCCATGAATAAAATGATGAAACAAAATGGATATGATTGACAAGGCAAATTTGTAAGGTCCAGATATTCTCCCTGTTACTCAGCCTAATTAGAACCTGTGTTGCATAGACACATTCATTTCTTCAGGACTACTCAAGCTGTTTACAGTACTCCACAGCAACAAAGGCAGCAAAATCTCCAAATAAAATTAGCCTGGAGAAAATAACCTGCATTTTTGCTTTTATCAAATTAAGTTTCCATAAACATTGATATGAACAGTATATTGTTTTCAGGGATGCTGGCACGAAAACAGAATGGGAGGAATAATCTTTTAGATGGACTGCGGTGTAACAATTTTACATAGGCAAATTTTGTGCTTCATCAATGAATGTGTAAACATAAAACCATCAATTTTTATTTAACAACAGTTCTTTCAAGGACAGAAGAATGCATTCAAAGCTCATTTACTAGACCTTTATTTCATCATATTTCATTCAACACAAAAGTTAGAATACATATTTTTAGCGAGGCAAATGCTGTCTTTTAGGGATATACATTTGCAATTAACTGAATTTCAAAACTAAGTATTTTTTTAAATTCTGAATTCAACAATTTATTTCCATTTCACCTAAGCATAATCAGTGCTAAAAAAATTCCAAAAACTACAGAGATATTTTCTGGCTGAAGCAACTTGTAAAACTCAATCCACCTAGATCTCACTAAAACAACAACAAAAAGGAAAAATGCAGCCAAGGATTTTTACTGGTGCTTATTTCGCACAACTGACTTGAAAGCACTTTATGCTGGAACCCCCGAGGACTAGATAGGATTTAAGAGACTTAATGCTGCTTTCAAAATTTGGCTGGTGAACACCTGCCCCTGCTGCTGAGGCTTGCTTAGAAACGTGTGCTTCTGCGAGGATGTGTAGAGTCTGGAGGGCTTTTTAGGGAGCCCTAAGCTGGCTCTGTCAGAGCTTGTCCATTGGCTTGGGCCAATGCTGTGCTGTGAGGAGCCACAACAGGACTGGGAGCACCGCCAAGGCACAGCCCTGCACTCAGCAGGGTTTGGTAGTACAGGCACAGGGAGCACAGCCACAGTCACACTGCTCCTGGTTGGACAGGGTGTATGCCAGCCTGGAGACATCACACTGAATAGGGTAGAGTGAACTAGGTGGCATTTCTGGGATGGTCATGAAGGATCTGTACCAGAACACATAGAAAATCTTTCTTGGGACACTAGAAAATAAACAGTGTATATGTGAGCAAGGCATAGTACAAGATACATCTATATCCCATAATAGTAGGTGCAAGTGCTAATGGATTTTATGTACAATAGCTGATTTGAAGCATGATGTTCCAAGTCTATCACCAGCCCATCTACCTACAGATCTATCCCTTCCAAAAGACCTCTATGCTCTCTATGTTGTAAGTTTTCCATTCTTATTCCTACCAGTGTTCATTCACTCAATCACTCAACCTCTTCTGAGCAGTTCCCGCAAACAAAGGCCAGTGACTGCTGGGGAAAAGTCTCCTCATATCTCTTAAATGGAGCTGCAGGGTGTGCTGCAGAAACCTGCACTGTGAGAAAAATGCATGTGTGCTTACTCTGCTTCCTTAGAGGGCTGATCAACCTTGCCTGTGGCCATTTTCACTGGCTTCCTGCAGATCCAGCAGCTCTGTCCACGGAATATATGTTGGGATATCTTCTACCCCAAGTGCATTCTGCTTCTTGCTACCTCAGTCTCATTGTGCTCCTCAGATTTTCCCTTAATATCTTCAGCACATTCTTGGTACTGCTTGTGTCTGTAAGCTCATGGTTTAGGCAGTAAAGACCATCACAGACCTGTCTTATCTCCAGAGTTTTCATTCTTCATGCCTCTTTTGGGTAGCCTCCCAATTGCTGTTTTTCCTTCCAAGTTAATATCAGAGTCTCTAAAGAATCTTTTTTCCAAGATTTACATCTCAAGTTACAAACCAAGGTCTGAAATGACAGATTTCTATAATAGATTACAGATGTTTCAGAAATGTCTTTTTTCACATGCAGCTGATACTACGCAAAACACCATTTTTAAAGGGGTGTTTTATTTTCATGAATTCATTATCATAAGCACAGTATTTTCCTGAACAAGCATATTTTTCAGGAAAAAAAAAATGCCTTCCATTTTTCATTCCTTTTCTTTCTCTCACCATCCTAATTTCTTCCCAGTTTTTGCTTCTCCTGCTTCTACTCCTGCTTATATTTTCTGATCTTTTTTTAACAACACCTAGCTCACTGTATGTCTTACTCTCAGGCAGGATTTAGGAGATGTTTAAATTAGAACCAATACTCAACATGACTCTACTGTATCAAAAAGGAATTGAGCAGAAAAATAATAAAAACTCTTGTCCCAATTGCCAGTGCCAGAACCAATGATCCTTCCCAACAGCTGCTGGTCTGAGTCACCCTTCTCATCTCACATGAGGCCTGTGCTGGCAAATTTCTTTTCTGATTCTTCCTACATGAGTTTTCTGGTGATCTGGGGCTTTCCTAGCCGTGGCAGCTCTGAGCAGCTCCAAGCTAAGGACTGCTGTGACCACATGTAACTCCACCCAAAGGATGCAGGCCAGCAGCCACTTTCAGAGCATGTCTGGTGGAACAGATCCTATGCTAATATACAGTTCTTCTTGGATTATGCTAAGAAAAAAAGAAATTAAGAGAAAAGAAACGCTACTCCAACTTTCCTTTTATTCACCAAATTAGGACTCCTTTTCTGTGTCTCTTTTTGTTGAACACTGACAATTATATGGATTTTTCTTTGACTCATCCTAGCTAGACTATGGTGATTTGAAACAAAAGTGATGTTTATGTATTTTTTTCACTCAGAGACCAGATTGATGCTATGTCTGAGAGAAATGTTTAAACTACTTTTGGTTTTTCTTTTGTTGCCTATGTTGTCCTTTACCTGTCACACCAGCTCACCATTTTAGTGGTTTATTATTCTTAAGACTTTTTTTCCCCACAACAACATAAGATTTCATCTCTCATGGCCTGTTTTACCAGAATGTTTCTGTGTAACATTCATAACATGCAAAACATGCATAACATGCAAAAAGTGTATTTTCTGTAGTCATCTTAATGCATCTTTCATAATTAAAAAAGCTAAAAGTTTTGTTTTCATTTTATTTTATATAGAGATGCCTCCTTTGTTTTAGTGAGGTAAATAAATCAAATGGAAAAGGTAATAATTTTTCTATTCAAGTGTTAAAAACATCTGTAACCAAAAGGTTAAAATATCACATAATTTTGTGACTTTCATGATAATTCAAAACACTTAGTAGAAAAAAATTACCTAAATACTCGCTGAAATATTTAATATATAAGATATTCATGTGTGTATGCTCAGTTTATATATATGTATATGTATATATATGCTGAAACATCCTGTTTGTGTATATGCATATGCAAATGTGTGTATGTAAACTCTCATGCTGGGTAAGCATATTTTGGGAAATTTTGAAATTGTTTGAAAAACATGAACTGCAGTTCATACACATAAATCCATCACATGAGATTCATGTTTTATCTGATTTTAGCAGATTCTGAGTTGCATGTTGTTTTTCTTAGATAGAATTTTCTAGTATTTTTAAATCTTCAAAACACAGGCTCCTATTCTTGTTCCACACACTTGAGATTAGTCTAACTATGGGAAAATTATTTTCTTTTTAATTTTAAATAAGATTTTTTCAATCATTTTTAGGGTACACACTCATGCCCACATAATGCAAGGGGTTTCTTTCTTTCCTTCTTTTTTTTAAATGATAGTATAAATGACCAGAAAAATGTATATAACCATAAATATATTGGAAAGAAACATGTTTTTCCATTACAATCAGTTGAATTTCCTCATAAGGAACAGTTTGGAAATATTACTCAGCTGCATTTGAAATGTATTGATTAAATTATGTATTGTCAACACATTCAGGGGAATATATGCAAGTTACCAAATGCTTGTTTAGTTACTAGAAAACCTCATTAGCAGAGGAATAAAATAGCTCACAAGCGAATCTCATTATTTGCTGTCTCCTTCTGCCATGCCAATAACATTTAGATTTCCAAATGACATATTCTGATGTGAGGCACGCAGCAGGTGTGTGTGTGATGGGACTACTTCTGCTGGATGTTGATTACTCTCCGTGTCATGTGAAAAGCTTCCCATTCCCACAGCTTTATGCAATATATCAATGGTAATGGATTCATAATCATTATCAAGCTTGATAGAGGCTTGACTACCGTGACAGATGTCTTCTCAATTTTCCTGTTGCATATGTTCTTTTCCCTCTGGAACAATGCTTACATAAAATTTCAGTCTTAATGTATCCCTTTTATGTTGTTTTGTATCAGCCATTGACTGCAGTGATCAATCTTTTAATTCAGATGAATAGATAATTGCAACCAAATGCCAAACACATCAGCAGAATCTCAGCAGCTCTGAAGCAAACCATAGTGACCAGAACTATTTGTCTGTGCTAAAGATAGCACGAGGATGTTTCTGCATGTTTATGCACCTGAACAGTTTCCATTGGCAACAGTAACACATACGTGGTATACTTTTTCTGAGCAAAAGACAAATAAATCTATTCTTTTTCCTGCTTATCATGAGATTAATGCAAACAAGTGTGCAGCAGTGCTGCCCAACTGCGATCCACGGTAAATATAAATGTCCATGGTAAATATATTTACCATGGTAAATATAAAACAACAGTCACGGTAAATACGACAACAGAAGAGCTCAGTGGTTCTCTAAGTCTTCCAGGGAAAAAGAAAAGAAAGAAATTTCCATGTTTCCTTTTGACAAAGGCATTTTTCTTCCCTGAAGCATTTATTTTCAGATATTCTCCATGTTGGTCATTTGATGATGGATTTCCAGAACACTGCTGTGCTGAAAAAGGAGATGTATTCTACTTAGAGAAGGTTCTTTAATTCCTGCATCTGACATTTTCCCCCTTTCTTCGCTTTGGACGCTGTCCTTTGTGGTGCAGCCAGATAGGTTCTAGAGAGCTTCCTCAGGAGTTCAGGTCACCCATCTCAGCTTACAGCGCCCATCACACAGACACCAACTTATGTGTGCTCTGCATATATCACACACCCTTTCCCCAAATAATTCACCACTTGCTCAGCTCTAATCTAAGACTCTATTTGCTGTAGCAAACAGTTCATCTCTGCTGAGAGCCAACTGTGCCCTGTGTGGAGTCCGGGCTTTTCCGCTATCCCTGCTCTCTTGGAGCATGCTGCAGAAAACCTCACCAGCTGGGGACAAAAAGGGGCTTTTTGTTAACATCTGTGTATTTCAGATTAACAGAAAAATAATGTCAGAGAGTTCAGCTTTGTGATAAGGACTATTGTGTTTTTCCAACCACTTATGAATTACTTGCAAGGAGCTATCTTTTCTGTGTGAACTCATGTGTTTCTGCCGTTTTCATACAATAATGGAATCACGGGATAGTAGGATCCCAAGAGAGATCTACTGCACTCCTCTATTAGAAGACAGAATCAGCTACACATATTCTGATGCACAGTGATCTAGTTAGCAAAAAATTTCTACTGCTGGCATATCCAGAGCCTCCCTGGTCATAACTTCCATTATTTCATAAACTTTCCATGTAAGGTTTTCTAACATATAACTAGCATTTCTTACTGCAATTTGAACTCATCCTTTCTTATTTTTTACCAATCTTGTACACAGATAAATGATTATTCTTGTCTTCTTGATAAAAAAATATTTGCATCCTGGTAATTTCCCCTACTCCCTAACTAGCTCTAGTCATCACTCCTCCAAGCTGCAAAGGAGCAATTATTATCCGTGAAGTAATAAAAGCAATGAATGTAATTAAATCTGATTTCTAAGGTTTTCTATAGAATACTTGTTTCCTCTTATGCCTTTGAATATTTCCATACATTACTGATCCCTAGATATGCATAGGCAGATAGGTTTGCACCTTCCTTACATCAGTTTCTTCAAGACAGTTCCTGGCTTGCTCTGGAGCATGCATTTAAAACAACTGATTTCAAACATTTGTTTGATTGATTGTTCCAGGATTTCACCTGGGAAATTAAATCAAGCTGATTAGTCTGTAATTTCTTGCCTCCTTTTAAAATTTATATGGCATATTTGTCTTTATTTGTCTTTCAGCACCTCATCATTCACCAACACTTTTCAAGGACTGTAGCTTTGTGATTTCTTCAGACTGTGCTTCAAATACCCTCTATGAAATTGATCTAGTTCAACTAATTTGAAAACTCCTAAATTAGATGTGGACTTCTTAACCTTCTTTACCTTATTCTTCCCTTCATTTCTCTGTATCTGTCTCCTTTAGGCATCACTTCACCAAATTTTTACAGGGGGAATTTAGACAATAGCGTATAAAAGTCTCTGTTCCTTCTTTCTAGATCGTATGTACAAACCAGGACGCATGCCAGGAGAATTCCCAAACCAGTCAGGGAGCAGTCTAGTGAATATAAAGAGCTCCAGGGCTAGGCAGTCCTGGTAAAAAGTCACATGTGGTTCACAGGCTGAGGATTTCTTGGATTCCAAGTGCCTGGATTCAAGTTCAGGCAAGATTTAAGCAGATTTAATCCCTATCCTAGCTTTCTTCAGAAAGCCAAATTTCATTTACCAAAAAAATAAAAGAAGAAATTAAAAGTTTTACCACTGATCTACACATAGGCGTCTCCTTTCTAGAAATTAAAGCAATTCTAGGGTCTGACTAGATAAATCTAAAGTGAAAAATTACGACAACTCTGCATGTTGAACGAATTCAGTATTTTGACTGCTGATGAGTGTTTTAATACCATTAATTAAAATATGCTGATATTTCCACATAACTTCAAAACTGGAGAGGCTTTAAACACTCAGGGAGGCTGATCTTAGAAGTGATCATGGCCCTGAGAATTTTCAGGTAAGCAGGGGAGGTTTGATTTCAACAAATGCTAAGTCTCACAGGCAATGCAGGGAATTAAACAATGTACAAAAGGGGAAGATAGAAAAATAACAATGAAGCAGTATCCATTTTGTGAAATAACATTTGTTTTCTATTTTGCAACTTTCCTAAAATTGTTCTTTCACGCCACATGGAGCTGTGACAAGAGAGGGCTCAGCAATTTTTATTCCATTGATTTGAAGGAGATAAGATTGTTGAAGAATTGGGAGCAAAGTAAATTTCCTCCTGGACCTGGACTCAGCTTCAAACAGGGAAAAGGACATCTGGACATGGGTTTCAGCTCACAAAGACCCAGCTAATGCTCAGAGAAGCTGTGGGAGAACAGAAGAAGGAGCAAGAGCCAAGGTGCAACACCCATTTGTGGCAGATGTCTGCCTGTGGCAGAGGTCTGCCAGAGGAGTGCCTGGCCCTGGCAGCTGCACCTTTTCCTTGTGCTCACCAAGTGGTCACAGCCTTCCTGGAGCCACATGAAACACATGACAGGTCTGCTGTCCCTTCAACCTGCTCACCCCCCTTCCTGAGTTACCTTCAGCAAAGTTTGAGCATGAAACTGGGAAATACATATGGGAACTTTTCGGACCTAACCTATGAAAATACTTGATTTACCAAGTATAATAACAATAGTATGTCTATAAACTCTAGGCAAGATCAAAATCTCTCTGTAGTAGCTACTGTTAAAAGCACAATCAGATTCAGTGTAGAAGGAACCCTAAAATCTGGCCTGATGTGGTAATCTTTCACACAATGAGCTGGGATTTGTAAAATGCAATTAGGCTAAACCAGAGGATGAGAAAGGAGCAAAACAAGAGCCTCTTAAGTTGAACCTCCTGAACATGCATGACAGAGCTGATGGGCAGTCCAGACCAGACTCCTGGACTACCAGGAGTAGTAGTCTCTCATTTAAGAGAGTGGCAAATTATTTTCAAAGTTATTTCCAATTTTTAACGAATTACACAGAGGCTGCAAGGAGAGTTTCCTTCCCTGTAACGAGAACCCATCACAAAAGGGACTGTGCTCAGTATACCCTCCCCATGCCTCCCCAAAATGGCAAACTGATTCTTTTCAAGAGGAGGGTTGGTGGCACTCCCTCCAGCAGTGGCAGACCAACCATTCAAGTACATGTGATTGTGTTCTCCACCCCTGGGAACAGCTGATTGCTGGAAAGGAGGTTTGCATTCGCACCACCCATCTGAATCTGTTTATGTATATAAACACAAGGTACAGGTTGTGACAATGTTTTCATTTATTTAATGAAATGGCAAGCCATATACTTATTTTTAAATATATTTTAAAAAATTAAATTAATTTCAATTAATTATTCCTCTCATCCATAAAAGGATCATGTCCTTTATTAATGCAATCAGACTTTAGTTCCTGCTTGAGTGTAAGAGGGTGTGTGCTATTAATTTTAAATTTTATTTTATCTCTTCGTGTTTCACAATCAGTAATTCATGCTTCATTAAGCAACCACTGGCATATTCAAAAGAAGTCTGCTGAGATAGACCAGACTTTAAAGTTTGAATTAAGAAACTATTTTGTTTTGTTATTTAGTCTAAAATAGGACTGGAAAAAGTTATTGAGCATAATTGTCAAGTCATCACAGGCCTTCCAGTTTTGCCTGCTGTTAATTACAAAAGATGATCAGTGAACTTTTCTACAAGACATCTAAATTAAACTATAATAAAACACTCATTTAGAATGAGGGAAAATCTAGAATGAACTAATGGTTAAAGTACTGCCATACATGTTGGAAATATGCTAGTGCAGACTTCCCTGAAGTCCCATCTCTGTTAATTGAAAATGTACCTCTGGACACAGGTTGCTTCTTTGTTTCTGATAAGCAGCCTCAACATCTGTCTATAGTTAACAAACCAACACCAAATGACCCTTAAAAAGCAAAGGAGGAAATAAGGTGCTATGCCTTAATTCCATTAAACAGATTCAAAAACTCATGACTGATGTTTTTTATACCATTCTAAGATATAGTCTAAGATATAGCAGATTTGTTAGCACAAGCCATTTAGGATTTATTAAAAAAAAAAAAAAGGAAGAAGAAAGAAAGAATGAAAGGTTTTTGTGGTTATCATGCTCTGTTTTACAGTGCTCAAAACCAGGTTCTGGCTTTAGACTGAAATTCAGGATACTGCATCTAGTGCCTAAGGGTGTAGTTCCATACTGCAATATCTCTGCTGGCAAAGCAGGTTTGAGAGGTTCCCATCCTGAGGGTTAGGTTCCCACCACCACCCTCCCGAGTTTTCCTCCCTCTCGTTCTTATTGATTATTTGAGAAGTCATGCCACAAAACAGTGTGAGGGGTCAAGCAGCTACACAGTGCTGCAGAGACCTGAGGGATGAGTGAGTTAAGGATGGTAATGGATTAAGAGAAGATGGCTTGGGCAATGTGGGACCTTCTTTGACCAAGGCTGACCCTAGTGAGAGTGGCAGGGGATGCAGCACAAGTGACAATCACATGTTGAGGGGGACAGGGGGAGAGGAGGAGGAAATTAATGTATGATTTCTGGGTAAGGAATGCAAAATTTTATTTTCGATTCAAAATTATTATCTCTCTTATTTTGGAGAGCTCAGTTCCTTGATTTGGTTCTGAGCACAGAAAGAGTGGTAACGGCTTGGGTGAGCACACAGTACACCCTGATGTGCAGGGAGGAATCCTGTAAGCAAATAGTGCTGCTGTTGTTTGGTGTGGCAGACTGCGGGGTAGCTCCCTGTGGGAAGCCGTGGTGAGGCCAATTGCCTGAGGCAAGCCAGCAGGAGCATCACCCCAAAGCCCAGCTCCAGGACACAGGGCAGAGAGAGCCCAGTGCTGATCCTCCACCAGGGTCTTCTGCTCTCTGTGAGTCACCAAGGGTGGCAGAGAAGGATTGTCTCCTGCACTCACTCTTTCAAATCCCGCCTGTGCCATATTTTAGTGCGGGGGAGAGGGATGGGTCTAGATACTACCAATATTTTGAGAGATTTCCTCGCTGACACAAGCTGTAAAAGTGGTTTTCTAACACAATAGGTGGGTGCTCGTATTCTTGTGATGCTTAACCACAGTTTACATGACAGTTTATTGCACTTGGAGCTATTATATCAGATCCATAATTTAAAACTCCCATATGCTTAGAATTATTAAATTAACATTTCATTAAGGCAAGGGATAAGGTGTGAGAGGGTTTTCTTCTTATTATTTATCATTTAAAAATTTAATTAGGTAAAAAAATCTGAAGCACTAATAAGAAAACCCAAACACAAAAATGCCCCCAACCAACCCCAGAAACATCCATTACAAACTACCTTTAAATTTTAGACCTTTATTCCTTAAACACCTCCCCATGGCAAAAGTAAAAGGAGCCAAGCTCTTTGCCCTCATCTATCCACACATCCACCCTTTAGAAGAAAACAGATTTACCATAAATTCAACTTCATATTTGCCACGGTTTTACTGAAAGCTTTCAGTAGAGAAGTGACACATCCTTACCTACAGAATGAGCAGTGTGCATGAGCATGCTGACTTCTTCATGAGGGCCTGTCTCACATAAGAGAATCTCACAGGCAGCTGGAAATATCAGCCTTCTACTAATTGTCAGAAAATGCTAATGATCTTGGGAAGCTCTGAAACAAGATGATCCTTATGTCCCACAGCTCAACAAGCCAGTTCTGCCCAGCAAACCACATATGTACACACTTACCTTTATACATATTTAATATATGCATATATAAAAGATGCTTATTTAATATATGCATACATAACCATACATAACACACACAGACAGATATATAGATATGCAGATATATAGACATATAAAAGAACTTTTGACTTTTCAGGTCATGGGGTTTTTATTATAGTTTCACTGGATCAAGACCTGAGAGATGATGAAGATGAAGCTTAACCAGAAAGACTTGTATGTTGAATTTCCCAGGGTCAAATGTTGCAACCAAAATTCTTTAAATAATTTTGGCATCAATTTATATGCATTATCTCCCTAATGCACCAAATTTCAGTATGACTGCTCACAGATTGGTGTTCCTGGGCTTCTTTCAAAGACTCTCTGACTTGCATTGCAGTTTAATGTTTTCTTGTATTAATATATTCAAAAACATCTTTAAGCTATTTAAATTCAGATTAGTTTTTTCCTGATCCTTAATTATATCCTTTCAAAACAAATTTCCATCTGTTCTTTCAAATTTCCATCATCTTTTCTTGGGAAAGAGACATAACAAAATGCAGTCTATTTCCTTGATAACAAAGTAAAATAAAATACAACTCCACTTCATAAAATCTACCTTTTCCCAGGTTTAGAGTAGCCTCATTTCTTCTATTCTTGACAAATAGGAAGGCAAGGCATTTGTGATATTTATAAGACTCCTGTTTTCATGAAGGATGAACAAGATCTTTTTTCACATTCCTAGATTTAGACACATAGCTCTTTTATTGACTGGACCAGAATCCAAAATGAAACACTGTCTAAATATGGTCAACAGAATCTGAAATAATTTTTCTTAGCTATTAACATTCATGTTTCTATCTTGTCTTTTGAATATATTTCTAAAAAAAAATATGTTTAACTTGTAAGAAAAATAGGAATCTGGAATCCAATAATTTTTTCACACTACGGACACCAAACTGCTTTTCTTTTGTGAAGAAAAATACTACTCCTAAAACCCCTGGACAAAGTGGTAGAGTTCTGAAAAGCTACTTATTTATTTATATAGGTTAAAGCAAAGACACTTAGGTTTTTCAGTGAGAAGAGTGGGATAATATTGCCTTCTACTTTACATTATAAATACCTTGCTACATGCACTTGTTCTTCAACATTTTTAATTTGCTTTTTTAAAATTATATTAAGGGTTTGGGTTGAAATGGGCCTTTAGTCATAGGCCTTTAGTTCCACCTCCTCCTGCAATAAACAAGGACATCTTCAACTAGGTCAGGTTGCTCAGAGTCCCATCCAAACTGACAGAGAATGTTTCCAGGGATGGGGCACCTACCACTTCTCTCCAGTGTCTCACCTCCCTGACCGTAAAAAATGTTATTTCTTTTATCTACACTGAATTTACCCTCTTTCAGTTCAAAGCCATTCCCCCTTGTCCTGTCACTACATGTCCTTGTACAAAGTCCCTCTCCTGTTGTCTTATAGATCCCCAGTATGTACTAGAAGGTGCTACACTGTCTCCCTGGCACCTTCTGCTTTCCAGGCTGAACAGCCCCAGCTCTCTCAGCCTGTCTGCATAGAAGATTTGTTCCATCCTCTGATCATCTTTGTGGCCCTCCTCTGGACATGCTCCAACAGGTCTGGCTTGCACTCAGGACCCCAGAGCTGGATGCAGCCCTCCAGGCAGGGGTCACAGCAGAGTGGAGCAGAGAGGCAGAACCACCTCCCTCGACCTGCTGCCTGCTCTGTTTCTATTATAAAATCATGATATGGTTCTAAAAAACCTGTAGGAGCTGAAGGGGAGTAACCAACAGGGAAATGCTTACAGGTGAAGGGCAAATCTACATGTAGAAATGCTTAGGGGCACTTACATGCTGCAGCATAATTCAGTTCAGTCTCACATTAGATTAGATGAGCTTTACGTGAACATTATACCCACTTAATGTGTTGGCTTTCACTATTGGAATGACCATAGTGGGGCACTTGTTGTCTGCTATAGACAGACACAGTGTGGATTAACAGAGGGCACAGCACTGTGGTACTGAGCAACATCAGTTTCCTCATTTATTTCAGTGAGGTCTTAATTTAGCTGCCCACTGATAATAATCAAGGATTAGCATTTCCAGCTGTTGTAACCTAGAGGGCATGGCATCAATCTGCACAGAGGGTGATGTCTTATTTTGCTGCCAAGTAGGAAATGTTTTGGAAAGGTGCCCATCTATTGTTCCCCTTACAGGAGACAAGCATGGAAGGTGTAGAGCCCAGGGACAGACAGATTCAGTGTCTGTAGTGTACCATCACTGATATCTTATCTATTATGTCTGTAAGAATTCATATTTCCATGGTAAAAGATTGAAAAATAGTAATTGTCATTTTTCCCAAACTTTTCATAGAAAATTTGAAAGGCAAAGAAATTCCAGAAAAAGAACTATCAAATCTTAAAGAAACTTAAAATAATGATAATTAGTGTTTTCCAACGATCTACCAGGCTTGTCAGGCACATTATACTATCTGAAGTACAGATTACAGCATTTAAATAGTAGCTTTTCCAATTCCAAAAATACATGTAGACTATGTTAAATATTTGGCAGAAATCTAGACAAATCTCATGTGGATATACTATGACCAATCATGAAATTGCATTTCCTGCCAGAAGAGCCAATCCACGCTGCAAGTCATTTATTTACTGGTGTATAGACTTTCTTTTCTTTTCTTCCATTCTGAGATATAGGAAATTACTGTAAACAAAACCACCATGCCTCTGTTTGGCCAGTGTTCAAATAAAAGTTAGATCTGAAAGCACAGCAGATGCAATTCCACTAAAGCTCACCCTGTTACAAGGCCCTAAATCAGCAGGTAAAGTGGCTGGCACACAAATTAGGGAGGTACAGGTCAATCAACTTACAGCTCAGAGTGAAATAGAAGGTATTTCGTAAGAGTCTCTGAAAAATTACAGAATGTGATGTCTAATTAAAAGCAGAAAATACACGTGGATAGATCTTCACCAGACATAAACAAGCACTCTCCAGAGGAACTGTGCTGCATTCCCAAGTTTTCTGGCTTTCATTTTATTTTTAAGTAGAGCTGTCAAGTGAATCCTTCCTCAAACATTCTAAAGTACTCGAAAAACTATCTCATTTTGTGATGGCCATCTTCATGAAAATTGCTTTTACTTCAAAATTTACAAAAACTTGATGATGAGTACAGCACAGGCTATGCCTGTAGTGCCATACAGTGCCAGTATGCCTTTATTGTTTAACAAAGAAGATTGTGGGGATACTTAATGTAAATCATCTTATGAATGCAAGGAATAGTGAGGTGATAAAGGTTGCTGATGGCAAAGTTATTCAGAATAATCAGATCTACAACGAGCTGTGAAGAGCAGCAGAAAGCTTTCACATTACTGGAGAGACAGGGCGATAAAATTGCAAATGAAATTCAATGTTGATAAAAGCCAAGCGCTGAGGAAAAAATAACCCTAACTCTACATTTTCTAGTGGTACTCTACCTCTACTTCACTGATACCAGCTGTCATTTTTTAAGAGATTATCTGATTGATACATATTTAACTAAATTCTGAGCAATTGGTCTGTGCTTGTCTTTAGCTTTTAAAGCTGAGGTTTTTCTTTCAGATCTAAATATCCAAGGAGCCCAAGAGTTTGGGGGTTTTTTCAAACTACACCAGTTGTGTAATGAAAGATATTAGTTTTGCTTACAGATCTCATCCCACTTAACTTCATATGCATAATGAACTCCTCTCATTGTATTCCTTGAAGAGATCCTTGTTTTGTCTAGACCCAATCAAGAGACACTAATGAAATTTGTATATTAATGGTATGTATATGTTTGCATAAAATATGGCTGTAAATCTGCGTGTTTTTGTAACATATCAGGTCTGATGTACTGGAAATATTCGCACACAGATTTATGAAGTGGGTTCGCACTGAAAAGAACATTTTACTCTCCATAAGATAAGAATGTAGGTGTTCTGCCGAGAAGATATTCTAGAGACTAGAGCAGGTTAATAGTGCAGCAAAACACAAAACAAACTGTCTCTTGAATAAGCCACAGCTACTGGGTGCTTTTGCAGGACACAAACTCACAATATATTGTTCAGAACATCCCAAGAATGAGAGTACACAGTCCATGCCAGCTGCAGGAGCCACTTGAAGGGCTGGTAATAAATGAAGTATTTATGAAAAACAGTCTACCATGTCCCAAAAATTATCTCCAGCCTCCAGTGATAATAGTGGGAAGCATTATCAAACCAAAACAATCCAGGGAAAGCTTATGACAGCTCTAAATTTTATTTTACTTTATTACATTTATGAAAGTGATGCTAATGTGATTGTGAATAGTTCCCTGAAAGTGCCATTTCAGTGCTCAGCAGCAGGTAGAAAGGCAAATAAAATATGATGAACTGTTGAGAAGGGAGCAGAGGACAGGACAGAAAGCATTGTCAAGCCCCTGTATAAATATCTGACGTGCTCACAGCTTGGAAACTACCCACAGTTCTGCTTATGCCATCTTTGATGGCACTATTTAAGTGCAGGGAAGGTTGTCCAGCATGATGAGGTCTGTGGAACAGCTAGCATTTGAGGAGCAATGAACTCACTGCAGAAATGTTTCAGGGAGATAAGGGTGTGCTGTAGACAAACCCATGCAGGACAGATTATACACAGAAGTCTGGATGCAGCCTCCAATGTGAGAAATCCCTAAACCACTAATTGCTGAAAGCAATCACCGTGGTTCACTTCTCTCCCAAACAGACACTGCAGATGAGCACTGGAAATGAGCTCCAAGGCCCAGACTGCACTCTGACATGCAACTGCACCTCATGCTCAACATGCTGCAGTTGAGTTTTTCCCGTGCCTCTGCATTCAAAGGAGAGCAGCCAGTTTGGTCTCATTTATTGGGGGAAAACTTGAACTTAGAGTGTGAGAGAGTACTTCTGGATCTATTCCCAGGGTGGTCCAAGAAAGAGAGATCTAAGCCAGAGCTGATCCAAGACCCTGTGCCTTTAATGCAGCACTCTGGTTACACAAGGCATCACTCTGGGTGGGTTGAGGACAAGTTTTGTTCCTCTCAGCCTTTCCAACTAGGAAGGTCTTTTCATGTCCCTTGGACAAAATTTTGGTGCCTTGGTGGGAGACCTTACCATTACTCAAGATTAATTACAGTAGCAGGACTACAGGGGTGAAAACAAGGAGATGAGCGCTAGAAACAGATCTTTCCAGCTGCAATAACCACTGCCCTAGGAGGGGGCCAAGAATGAAGGGCACTTCTATTATTCCTAAGAAACCCGAAAGCCTTGTTAGCTAACCAGAAGAAATACCACCCAGCTGTCTATTTGAGGTATTGTGTGTTACTGAGAATAAACTATGTTTCTTCTTCATGTTACCTCCCACAAAGTTCTAGTATTCCCTACAATCACTATGAAAGCATGCTCTCTGTTCTTCCCAAAAGACTGTGGTGGTGGGGAGAATGATTTATATATGCACTTCCTCCTTCTGTGTGGTCTGAAATAGTCCCATTATGCATCATTAGAGATAGCTCCTGGTATGGAGGAATAATAGATTATCACCTGACCAAAAAAAAAATAAAGGGAGAACACATTGTCTCAGAAATATTGACACTGAATTTTACAGTTGGGTAATAGAGATGAGCCACATATAAGAGTAATAATGTTCTCAAAGGTCCAAGCTCTGATTTACACTGTGTTGATTTACACTTATTAAAAAAGAAAAAAAAGAAAAAGAAAAAAAAACCACAGCAGTAATTAAAGCCTCTAAATGTTGGAGGTTTTTTGGTTGAACACCATAAAGAGTTCATTCATAAAATTCCTGGCACTCAAAAAGCAGTCAAACTGTAGTCTAAAACAGCCCAACTATAGTCTGTGAAAATACCTTACATTTTACACATTTCTTGCTACATTTTTCCCAGGATATTTGTGTTTTTCTCTTTGCTTTCTTGAGGGGGAAAGGAAGGTGAGCCACTCGAGTTTTAAGATATAGGTATGGTAGAAGCATAGATAAAGGACTAACTTGCTCCCACTCACATTGTTGCTGCAATCTGGCCTAAATAAGGTTCAGACTGTGAATCCAAGCAAAGACTTGGATTCAAAGTTTTGCTTTGTCTGCACCAGAACATTGATACTATAAAGTACTTTACTTTTCTAAATTTGAGGCTCTTTTTTCTTTCTCTTCTAAGATAGGGTTACAATGAACTAAAGCCCAGCTCTTTAAATTAGAAAACAGTGTAGTTTAAACAGTACAAAATGCTTAGTCTGTGCTAAGATATTTAGAAAGGTCACGTTTGCCTGTGCATTGTCTCTCATACACACATGCACATATCTTCAAGGACTTAAGAGGCAAATAGAATATTTTTAATTGTATTACCAGAAGGACCAATCTCATGTCTTTCAGACAGAGGAAAGCTCCACGGCAGGACTGAATGGAGAGCTGGCCTTTGTTATGTCTACACAGACTTGCCTTGGAGCAAGACTGAAGCCTGTCTTGGCATGCAACCAGCCACGTCAGCTTGCATCCACTTCTGCTCTTTTCCTGCTAGGCTGGTCAAGTGGTGGGCAATTCCTGCCTTTGGCAGGGGCAGCTCTGGGAGAGGGGAAGTGAGTCACCAGATCAGGCTGGCACAGGTCCTGCTGGTCCTTGACCAACAGCAAAACTCCAGAGGTGAACTAGTGGCCTCTGTGCCAGCCTGCCCTGGACCCCCTGCCAGAGATCAAGGGGAGTGGACATGTTGCAGCTCTGGACTGGGAGATGTGCTCTGCCCATGTGGAGAAAATGGTGTGTGTTTGACACGAGCTGCTCCAGCCCAGTCCTCTAGGAGTGCAACAGCTTCACAGTTGTAGCCAGAAGAACACAATAATCTCCTTCTCCAGATTAAAAAAATTGCTGACTCTTAAAATTGTGTATTGCAACTGCTTCTCCCCAAACATGCTACAAGACACATTGTGAGTTTTGAAAACTTCTATTCAAATGTCTATAAAGGAGGCATGTTTAGAAAAGAAAACTCTCCAAAACAAATGGCTTTGGGGGAGGCTAAATCAAATACCCATGGAAACAAGTACTGTGGAGTTCAACAGGCTCTGAGTCATGGGGCACAGGCCACGGGTACATGAATGAATAAATGGGGAGGTGATGAAATCCATTAAGTACATCTTTCTAGAGCAGGCTGAGGTTTGCTTTTGGATGTGTCAGCCAGCTGGAATACCAGGGAAGAGCCCTTAGGTTCTGTTCACACCCCACGTTTCAGGAGCCACCACCCCCAGCTGTTATTAATACAGAGTCCCATGGAGAAAGGTTTTAACTGCGAGAAGCCGATTAAGAGTCAGACTGTGACATTTAGCTTCAGGCTTAAATTTGTGACCATGGCCTTCTCTGAACTGCTCCAGACAGACCATGCCTGAGGAGTCCAGAAGCCCTTTCCCCACAGTTTCAAATCCGGTAGTGTCAGTGAACTGGTAACTTCCTGTCATCTGGCTGTGCTTTTTCTTATCCAGAATTCCAAATAAAGCAGAATTAAATGAATTTTTTTGCTTTTTCTTGGGTTTAATTTGGTCATTAATACCTAAAGCAAGGATGTCAGAAACAAAGATGTCATTGACCAGTTTTTCCTGACACAGAGGTCTTTCCCCAGGTGTGTGCTTATGATGCTTCTACTGCTGTGTGAAATGGGACAGTAAACAGGAGGAAGGGGTTAGTCTTTGCCATTATCAACTTCTTTCATCTTGAGCTGAAACCACAGGAGCTGACAGGAGAAATCTCTAAAGCTTTCATTAGGATAAGGATGATAGTTATTAAATCTGATGATTGTCCAGTCACACAAACCACTCTTAGAGACTGTACCTGCCAGTGACTGAGCCTTGGAGAGAAAGCGGGGGTGGAGATGAGCAATTTGGAGACAGACTATCATCTTTTAATTAGACTAATTAGAAAACTTCTAAAAAGGAAAGAGAAGTTGTCAGACTGCTCTTTTTAGAGAGCAGGTGGGACAATATGGAAAAAAATTACCAGATTTGATCAAGAAATGAAAAAACTCCAGACTTCTAGAAAATAACATATGTTCCAGAGAGAGAATGTTTATTTCCTTACAGACTTAATCACAAGGTATAAAAGGCTAATGGAAAGCTAGGGGTAGAGAAAAGACTAAGGCTTTAGCACTTTTCTTCAAAGTTGTGTACAGGATCCTTGATAAAGGCTGCAGTCTGCTTCAGCTGTAAGGTCGTATCCCTGGAACTGGAATATTCATCATAAAAGAGCTGCTGCAAAGAATGCTCTGAAGTTGAGAATTTTGTGAGGGGCATTAGATCTGTTTCTGGGAGCCACAAGCAGTTTATTTAAAGACCTAAAAGAACCCTGGAAACAAACAAAAGCAGCTAAGGAAACTCAAAACAAAAGAAAAGCCAGAGAAATGGTGAGAGTAGCAGGCTACTCACATTGAATAATGGTTTGAAGGTGCAGAGTCCCATGTGGTGGGGACCTCAAATCAGTATTGTCCAGATGGAGATTTCTATCTTTTAGTTCCAAAAGAAGAATTTGTTATTGTGTTCTTGTGCCTGAGTTGCTGTTGATGTAGATATATAGATATTACTTGATGTCCTCATTCAGCATAGCAAAGCACATGAATATTCCCATGCAGAGCAATAAATCTATTTGCTTTATTTGACAGGGTTTGGGAAACCAATACAGCAGCATTTGGTGAGGACTCTGAAACTCTTTCCTGTCATGAATGGACAGTGGTTTGGGTCTGCTAAAGATAAGAATTTATGCTTACCTGGCTGTTATGGGAAATAAGCACCAGACTTTTATGAGAAGGAAGTACAATTATACCATACAAAGAAACCATGCCCCTCAGGCTTTCAGCATTCTTCCCAATGAATGAAGCCTTATAATTACCACCTCTACCTGTGAGAGCTTGTTAATATTGCATGGGTAAGACTCAGAACTTAATATCTCTTTCAAAAAAGCAATAACAACAAACAAACCCCTGCAAGCAGCCTGTGGCTTAGAAATCGTGCTGTATTTCTGACGCTGTTATCTTATATGCAAATATTTATCTCTCCTTTGCCATATTTTTTTTCTTGGTTTGCTGAGCTGGTAACATAAACATGAAGCTGATCTAACAAAAATAACTCAGCTATCCCTGTAGACATGTCTCATCACAGCTTCTTAGGTAAAAGGATCAGAAGGGGATGAAAACCAAAAGATTTGCTTCTCAAGAGGAGGATTGCTGCACCTGAAAAGACTGAATAGAGGACTGAAAAGCCTTCATAATGCTCAACCATGACACCCTTCTGCCCAGTTGCTTTAGGCTCACAATATTTTCCCCCACTGTCAGAAATAGTAGCAATTATAAACTCCTTTCAGAAGAGCAGCTCTTGTGCATAAAAGTATCTTTTGCTCAAACAGGTAAGGTTAATTATTGTGTCTTTATTAGAAGCATACAGATACTACCGTTCTGGTTTTCCCTTTATGGCTTCAAGAGTATTGTACAAGTGTGACCTTTGCTTGTTCTGTCCCACATTCATCCAAGAAAGTGGATTAACACAACTGTGTTAATTTGCTGTTTAGTTCCTGCAGGTCTAGTTCAGTAAACAACATGAATTTATCAGGGGACAGAATCAACAACTGTTCTTTTATGTTTTTATGTAGCAACTATAAAAATTGCTTTTGGCATCTCTGGGTTGTAATGAGAAAGCACTAAGAGGACTGTAATGACCCTGCATTTAAAGTGTCCTTTGAATGGCATACAGGATGAGATCTATATTCAAATAACCACAAAAGCAGACTGAAGAATACCTGCTGAAAGGGGAGGACTTCCTGTACTCTAGGGCACAAATTTTTTGAAAAAATTAATGTGCAGCAATTATTGCCATAGGCAAAATTTTTAGTAACACATTAAACATTAAATTATTAGAAACCCTAGCTGTCACTTTTTCATCAAACAGTTACTTCGTCACCTTTGATTTTTCAGAATCGCTTTCTCCACTATCGATCTAGAAGGTGGATCACTTTTTTTGGATCATTCATTCCAAAAAAAGGAATTTCAAAACTATTAGAAATTGCAAAAACCTTTTTCAGAAAAATATGTTTCATTCTTTGGGACTTGAATCAAATGTACAGTGTTTTTCACTGCTCTTCACACACTGCAGTATAAAATTTAAAAATGGCAGAAAATAGATTGTATCTTCCTCCTAGATAAGTGTCCTGTCATAGATTATTTTCTTCTCTTGGGTAGGTTTTATTCTCTTTACAAGGTTACTAATACCAACTCAATTTTTTCCTTCAGTATTAGTCTTTCAAAATATTGGCTGAACCACAGGGTCAACAGCTAATCATACACCATCTTGTGAAATACCTGCATAGAGAGTGAGAGTTTGTAAGAAATGTGTGAAAACTATGAAAAGTAAGAGGCTTCCATACCTGATGTTACTTTATTTCCATTGCTGGCAACATACTTAGGAAATATAGATGTCATGAGCAATGATTTAAGAGTTTGCTTGCTTTAGGAGAGATTGTGGGATTTGTTTTTTGTCCTTCTCTAACAAATTCTTTTTAGCAATTTGCTAGTCTATAAAGGTTCTTAACAATTACATTGGTAATTTTTATTTTTTATATTATTCATTATTTTAATTTAAATATTTAAACATTCCTGTAAGTATTCCTTTCCACAGTTGATATGCCTTTGGCTCATGTATTTCATGCTTTGTTAGTGATACTTCATGAAACTTACTTTTCACTTACTGCATGAGAATTAGCATGGATTAAACCAGGAAGATTCTGCAATCTCTCCTTGGGAAGGAAGCATGGCAAATTTTTTGCAGTCTCTCCTTGGTGTGCTCGGCCCAGGCAATCCCAGTGAAGTGTACCTCCCCCACTACAGTCCTGAGGGAAGGTCAGACACCTAAAGGTCCTGTCCATTTGCTATGTGCCAAATTCCATTCCAGTGTCTGAAACAACTGTGAGCTTCTGGGGCTTTCCCCTTGTTAAACACGAGGTGATAAGCTGAGAGGTGAGGGACCTACTTCTTAGCCTGTGTTAGGAAGGGCAATAGAAATACCACAGTTCAGTGTCTCGCTCATTTATTTGCAAGTTTTGATACTACTTTTGTCTAAATTGCATTTCTTTGTTTGATCTTGCTCTCCTGTTATGCAGAATCCATAGCTATTTGCCAGTAAAAACATCATAAAAGCCCTTCCAAG
The DNA here is from genome assembly GCA_013400515.1 of Erpornis zantholeuca. Lineage (NCBI taxonomy): Eukaryota > Metazoa > Chordata > Aves > Passeriformes > Timaliidae > Erpornis > Erpornis zantholeuca. The sequence goes on along the minus strand of VZTN01001860.1, from coordinate 155,677 downwards.
TGTGCAAAAAGGAGGTCCTAGAAACAACGGGAGAGGCAAAGGTGGAGACATAAAAAACAGAGGGTAAAGACTTGTTACTGTAGTTTATAATTCCACTGCCATCACTTTGTTAGGAGTGGGACAATACCATTCCCCTTCCCATGGAGCCACCCTGGATTTTACTGTGCTTCAGGTCCAACAGGACAAAAAATTTGAAGACAGCAAAGCAGAGTAAAACACATCCTATGACTTGGATGACTCTGACTATGGCAAGGCAAAATCTCCAGCACCAGGTCCCATCCAGGGTGCTGGTGAGTGGAGCAAGCAAAGAGGGCTGATCCCAGTGCCCCAGCAGTGGGATGGGAGGCAGTGAGCAGCAGCGCTGCCAAGGGCATGCTGCCTGCAGCACAATGCCAACATGCCCCATGCAAGCAAGCAGCCCCTGCTTTTAGAGTTCTGCAAGTTCTGCAAGTTTTGGAAGGAAATATGGGCTTAAAGGAATGGGCTTTTTTTCCCAACCCCACCCTAAAAGACAAGGGGTTACATCCTCGTAAGGAAAATCAGTGTAATTAGCTATTGTCAAACCCACACTGGTGATTTGCCCTGGTGCAAGAGCTGTATGGAAGACTGCAATAAGAAAACTTTGCAGTTTAAACATTTTCACACTCAGGACTTACACTTCCATTTAGGTTTTTATTCGCTACAACCTCAAAGAGCCTACAATGTCAGTGCCTGAGGAAATAAGGCTTGAGAGGTGATTATAACTTTATGTGGAACAAGAGCTGTTATGAATCAGAAGACAGATGCTAAAAACTGAGTCAGATAAAGGTATCTACTTTGCACTTGCAAGATAGCACAACGCCTTCTGCTGTGTTGCAATCTTTTAATCTCTGTCAGCACATCTTGTACTACAAAATAAGTGTGGATCATGCATATGGATATATGGGAAATATTTATTTTAAGTAGACTACAAACTGCCATACATACGTGTAAAATATAATTTTAAAGTGCACCGTAAAAGAGCTACTTAAGGATTACAGAAGCTTAGCAGTACTGAACCATCACATTCTAAAAATATCTTGCTATATTGCTGTAGATAACTTTCTGAATTAATTGTGCAGACACCAAAACATAACCTAAATACCAAAACGTCACTTTTTCTTTTCTCTTCTCTGGAGCAGTCCCTGTACATTTATTCAGATGTAGATTTTATCCATCTGTAGATCACAGACATATTCATCTTCGGCATCAGGTTTCAAATTCATGACAACACCTATCCAAGAGTAAGTTAGACAAGGAGAGAATCCGGAAAGGGCATGTGTTCTGTCTAGGTAACATCGGGGCCAAGGGGTATGAGCAGCTTTGTTGCACGTGCACATACCTGAAATCCTGTCTCGGGGGCTGGGAACACAGCCCACACGCAGGATGCTGTGCTCAGGGGTGCTTCATGAGCGCTGCTGAGAGCTCACAGTGGTGCAGGAACACACAAGAGGCATGGGCTTGCGCAGGTCACTTGGTGGTACCAGGTTTCAGAAGAGAAAGCCTGAGCTGTTACAGGTGGTGAGGCATGGGACAGAAGGAGCTTCATCTGGCTACAAGAACCCCGTGTAACTTTCTTAAGTGCAAAATTAGCTTACAAGAAAGTGATACTTTTTCTGCAGTTACTGCTGGCCCTGCCAGACCTTTGCTACAAAATCGTTTGTCAAAGCCTAAAATAGTACCAACTGTAAAGCTGATGAGGTGTTGGGAGATGCACGTTTCACTCATCAACAGCTCCTGTTTGTGAGTGACTGTGTACTTGCACTGCTTCGCTACTTAGATGTCGGGGGCAAGGGGGCTGCAAGAAGCATGGTGCTTCCCAGGGGTCAAAGACACATGTCCATAAGATGCCACCTGTTTCTGCCCACCCATAACAGAAGATAAATAGGGATAAGATACAGTTTAAATCTGGGAAATGCCAGAATGAATTTTTCTGGGAATCCTTTATTTGAAGTGGGATCCTTCTTGCCTAACTTGCCGTGTCTTTGTCACCATCCATATACCCTTTTTGATCTCTGGCAAGAAACATGCATCCAAAGTATAGAGTATATTTTCTCCTCACAGACTCATTTAAAACTGGTCAGATAAATTGCTTTTTAGAAGTGCCTGATTCCAATGACTCTAAAGGGAGCCTAGGCAATTAGCTCAGAGACAGAAGTCTGTGCTGTAAACTTCTAAATGACGAGGAAGGAATCTCATCCTTGTATCCATAGGGCAGTTGACACACTGGACAGATCTTCCTTTCAATCACCCCTCTTCTCTCAGACAAATTCAGGGGTGGCGGTGCTGGATTATAAACAAAGGTTAAATGGAGAGTCCCAGACCTTGCTTTTGATTCCACAACCTTAAATTCTGCATTCTCACTTTAGTCACATGTAGCCTTTTCTGAACGTGGCCCTTGCAATCTCTGCAAACCACCACACAAATAAGGCCAGTGGCACTCTACACTGGTGCATCACGACCTTTATTTCACTAAAATACAGGAAACTACATCCCTTTGGAAACAAACATGGCAAAAAATATTACTCATATGGATGGGTTTCTCTGAGCACTTTATTATGGCTTTGATCAATAGAGTTGTAAGAAAGAGTTATTTGTCCTGCAAGACCAACTGTGTATAGATTTGGGAAAAAAAAATCAATGAAAATATTGGGGGGGTTTGTATTATTTTCAGTCCAGACCACATTTGGGTTTGTCAGGATGTTTTTGCATGTGAACTTTCAGCATTCCTGTGCACTGCTTTTGAGTCCCTCACTGTGCCCAAAACGCAGAGATGAATGCAGAGGTGTGTGCAGGTTTGTACATGTGGCCAGATCTGATGCCTGCATTATCTGTTGGCTGAGGAGAGCTGTGAGAAACAGCAAGACTGGCAGCATTACTCCGGACAAAATAATTGATAACATTTTCTTCTCTCCTACAACAGTGCTGGTGTGGTTCTGGTGGCCAGGATTGAGGACTGTGATGTTGCTACTGGGGCAGGGGGGTTCCCAGCTGAAAGCTGGGCTGCAGCCCTGGGCACGTCTCTTGGTGGGAATGCTGTGGGGAGCACCCAGGTCACTCAGGAACTTCTACAGCCACTTCTGTTGTGCCAGCACAGCTGTCCACACAGATCTGCATGATCCTGGGATCAGGGGGAGAAAAGGCTTCACCACATGGCCAGGAAAACACGGCCCTAGCACAATGGAGACAAGGGGCATCTAGAGGGAGGAGGAACAGCTGGAAATAGGAGAGCGAGGATTTCTTAAAAAATGATGTCTGGCTATAGTCTGACTTGATGGAAGAGATTTAGGGCTTACTACTGCTTTCAAGGAATGAAAAAGACAGCCTTAAAACTTGGTCCAGTACTACATAAATCAGATTAAATTTAGCAAACTTAGTGCATTTTGGATCTTATTCTCCAAATGGGTGAACGTTTTGCTTTTCAGTAACTTGCGATATTGTCTTTCTGATGTCAAATAGACAACGATGCAGTGAGTGAAAAAAAGGTATTCATGTCACAGCTGTTGTCTTTTCTAGAGTTATTCCTTTTTCTTTTAGTTTGTCATCAGATACTTTTGGTGTGAAATTAAAGAGAGGCTTGTAAACAGCTGCTGATACATGCAATATGCTCTTGGTATTTCTTTCAGACTGTGCCCCAACTATATTTTTTTACCTCCCTCCTCTCTCCTCCCCACCAAAAAAAAAACCCCAAAAAAATTATGCAAACCATGTTTTGCAGGTAAAGTAAAACTAAATTCTGCAAAGATCAAGTGTGTGCTCAGGCTCTCATCCAACACAATACTAAAGCCCTTTTAAAGTCAACTGCATCTCAAACAGCCAGTTTCTCTTGGTAATCTAGACCTTGAAATGGAAATTCTAGCAGAACTGTGACTATCACTAATGCACTTAATACATTAGGAGCTCGATTTTGAATGCCTTGAGCACTTAGTTCCCCTGCTAAAGTGGATCAGGGCTGTGGTGGTGCAGCATAGTAGGGGCAGTTCCATAGTCTTTGTGACCTTTTGTGAGCATTTGAAACAGATTGCATTTAATGATTTTAAAATGTCAAGGCCCATTTCAGGCAAAAAGAAAGAAATCAAATAGAGTTTCTGGACAGTGTAATCTTTCAAAACAAGTCCACGGATGTCCTCAGACACAAGACACCAGGCCAAAACATAATGGATGCTGAATACATCATATTTCAGCATCAGGTCTCAAAAACAGCCATTTCAAAATCCAGGCCTGCAGAATAATAATGTTACAGCACATGTCTGCCGTAATTTGCTTTTTAGCTCATTCTGAATTACCTCAGCACAACCAAGTAATTCAGCAGTGCATAAAGCGTGCAGAGACTGGATTTGTGAATTATGCATGAAGGATTATTTTGCTCTGATGTTCCTCTGTGCACTGTGTTCTAGTGTACACTAGAAAGCTGCACTCACAGCCCGTGGTGACTGGGTGTTGGTTTGTGGAATGTATGGGGTCTCGTGTTATTTGAAATCAGAGGCAACTGTGATATGACAGTAGTAAGAAAACTGCATCAACCATATAAATAAATGATGGCTTTAAAATATGAATCGTGCCATAAATAAATGATCTCTGCTTCCTCACATTCTGCCTCTCTGGAAAGCAAGTTAACTGAATGTGTTATTCACTATCCATATAAAGCATGACCAAAGCATGACCATGTTTACTTCATGGGCAGATTCACCAAAGAGGACAAACTTGTCATGTAATCAGTAATAAAATAAGGGTTGATCACATAATTTGTCTGTGTGGTTCTGGCATGTCTCAGGTTCGAGGAAGGGCTCTTGATATTTCAAATAAAGATGCAGAATTAGACTTTTGAAGAATGCATCCAAGTTAATCATCATGATTAAAAACAGTAATGAGAAGTAATTTCTGATGCATTATATAGTAATCACATAATAGCATGTGGAGATGAAGCTAAAGCTGCAGGCATATATTGGTTGATGTGAGTGCCTATTAACATTTCACAAACACTAGCAATGAAAGCAATAAAAATACAGGAAGTGCAGAATTAATGCACTATTCTTTAACACGTTAGCTTGACCATTGCAATTGTAGAGCTGGTGGAAGAATATAACTCTTGTATAAAATATCTTGAAAATTTCACTAACATTTTTTATTCTATGAATGCTTTAGGAAATTTTATCTTTCTAGTGTTTTAAAACTATATGAAGGTGCTAGTTGATTTAGGAGATTTTTGGCTTTTGTTGTTTTGTCTTAAGGTTTTCCTTTTCTCAATTCCACCTCTGAAAGCAGGATGATTCACACAGTGAAGGAAAACACTATAGATTTTTCTATAGTTGATCAATAACTGCATTTAGAAATGCAAGACGGTCATTTCAGATTAAAAACATCATTTTTCACAGAAGCCTCAGAACACTTTATATAATTTTGACCTTTTGGTTATATCTCGTAAGAAAAAATTCTGTTTGCTTTTCCTGTCGTAGTTCAGCTCACTCTCTTAGCCTAAGAATTAATAACATCAATTTTGAGGGTAAAGCATCTGGTAAATTTTGAGGGTAAATTTTAAGGAGTGGAAAACATTTCAATTTTAGCAGTAAACAAGTTGAGGCTTTAACAATTCATCTGCTATTTTCAATCAGCTATTATGTTTAAAAGAAAGTGATTTCTTCTTTATTGGGAAAAAAAAAGATTTCTATTTCTTTAATCTTCTGTGTAGTTTACACCCAAAATTTTAGTCCTAGATATTTACTGTGAGAAAAAAACAGTATACTCAAAATGTATATGGTGCTGGGATCACTGCCAAAGGTAAATATAATTTGTGAGGGAATACATGTGAGGTATCAGCAAAAAACATGAACAGAAACCAGCAGCACTCCTCAGGATGCCACCCCCAAACCTGCAAGGTGCAGGAAAAAATATCTTCATGGGATGTGTACCAGTCCATGAGGACAACAGCCAGAAATAGCCCATTGCTCATGTGCTACCCTCAGGAGCACAAGTAACCCTGTGCCTGAAACACAGCCACTTCCTGAGAGCTCTGCTGCGGCCACTGGCTGCAGGGATCCTGGCTGGAGGGTCATCCTGCCTAAGAAAGTCACTCCAGACCAAGAGAAACATTTCAGCACCATTGTGGTAAGGCAGAGGCTCCTACCCTGCTGTCACTTTCAACAGGCAGGAAAGGGATTGCAGTGAGAAAAGGAGACACACAGCTCATCTCCTGCAAACATCCACATCAACACCCGCTGGCTGTGGTGGTGACTTCCTGAAAGAAGACCAGAGATTGTGCAGATTGCACTATTTTCACCGTCACCCCCAAAACAACTGTTTAACATATTCCAGACTCTTACCTGGTTTCAGTTATTTAAGGCAAATTAAGTCAAATTGGTTATCATAGCCTTCTCTGGGTTACAGGCTCTGGAGTGGGATTTGTTTCAGCCCTGTGTTTCAGCCCTGCTTAGCTATGTGGAGGCTGTGAGGGTGGTGTGATCTAAGTTCTGGCTTCCACCCTGTGCTCAGTGAACAGACACGGGCACAGGCAGAAACGGAACCCTCCCACTCTTATTAAACATCTGTCATCAGCCAGAGGCACCATCTCAACTTAGACCTAATGTCTGATGTTTGCATTCCTACAGATAAGCTGGCTAAATTCCCACCCTTAAAAACCAGGCCGGATTTTGAAAACAAACAATCAAACAAAACCCAGTATTAGAGGAAATCTTCCCAGCTGATTGTGAACCCTTGAAAATATTTGTGTATATATCTGTGAATATCTGTGAGGTGAAAGTTAATAAGTACTTTTCAAAGTAGTTATGACAGAAATATTTTTTTTAATCCTTTGCTGCTCAGCTAGGCTCTGAAAGGGTGATGGTGGCTCTACAGCAGGTCCTCTAGCAAGGACCCCTAACATGACTACCCCTGTGTAGAGAAGTCAAGCAGTCTCCTCTTTCCCCCTGCAGCTAAGGATAGAGCTATATTTTGGCTTCATACACAGAGGAGGCTCCTGCTTCTGGTGCTGAAAAGGAGCTGAGATGTACATCGGCAAGATGAAATTCTGCTCTAATTCCCCCGTGCTCTAGTTAGGCCTGTGAAAGCAGCCTGTGGTTGCTTTTCCTAAAAAGGTTATGTGAGCAGCTGTACATTATGTTCCTGTCTGATCTCCATCTTCATAATATTTCTATCAGTCACCACTGGAGTGCAGAAGTCCCCAGCACTCACGACCCTCAGCACACCAGCTCCTCCATCTTTTAAATTCAGAGGTGGTAACGGTCTTGGGAAAAATCAATAGATTTTAATAGGTATTTCCTGGAGTTTATTAAGTATGAAACAGAACTGAGACATTCACTTATTGTTTATATCTGCTGTCAATATTGCTTTCTTTTCTTTTTTTTTCCTTAAGCCAAAGCAGATGTGAGTTAGTCGTTGGCAGACTTCTTAAAAAAAAGTGCTCACTGCCTCTTCTGTGGCTTTCATAGGAAGGCTGCAACAAACACTTCACATTGTGTCAGCCATCCGTTGCTGCCATTGTTACTAATGAAATAGCAACGCTCTGATAAAGCAGTTACCTCTTGCATTTCATTATTCACCAAATAAAACAGTGCTCTGAGAAACCAGTTCCGCTGAGGCACAACAATTTACTCCAGCTGAAGGTCTGGCCCCCAAAGCTTGAGGTAGACTTGGACTAGAAAAAAGGGCTGTCTGGCTAATAGAAGCCTTTGTCAAAACAGTTTTTATTCTCATACCATGCAAACCTCAGGCATTATTACAGGGTTTCATGGAACAGATGTTCTTGAATTTGCATAATGACAGACAGACTGCCTTTTCTTTATGAAAGGTCACTAAAAACCAGTGCTACTGTTCAGCCAGTGCTGCCTTCGTTAAGCAATTTTAGGACAAAGCTGCATTGTCTTTACTTACTGTTTTCATGACCACTGCTTTGCACATTTTAGTCAGACAAAATTAAGGCCAAATCATTGGCTTATGTGACACCACATGGCTGTCTATCTTCCCCTAATTCCTAAAGATCAGGCACTCTTGTACAATTGTTCAAATAAAAGGATCAAATCTTTAGCTGCAGTAAGACAGAGAAACTTCAGTGACACTGGTGAATCTCTCTTGGTTTTTGCTGTCTAAGAGAAGCAGCTTCACAAAAGACCATCACAAAACTGTGTCACTTCCTTATTTATTGTGTGGGTATTTTTTTTTCACTAATAAAACTAAACCGACATGATGTTTCTAAGTAGAGTAGCTATTTCTCATAAACTTGATCTCTATTGAGCAGCATGTGTTCCCATGTATAAGCAAGCTGTCCTTTTATTGTGATTTGTATGTTCACATCAAATAGCTAATGGGAAAGTTTTAAATCTTCTACATCTAATGTCTCAGTGACAGACAAATTCCACTGTGGAGATTCCTCAAAAAGAAATGTATGTTTGCTTTCAAGGTAAAAACCAAACTTTGTATTTAAGTCAGCATGCAGCTGGAGCATCGTTGAGAAAGCTCATAGATGCAAAAGTGCTCATAGAAGGGCAAAACCAAGATAATGCAGTACTGTCAAGTCATTCTGGGATGCATGAGACAGGAGAGGGAAACCCTTTGCCTGAATAAAACATGGAAATAAACACAATTTTAGGCTATGAAATCCCTTAAGTAACCAAATAATGGGAGGTGAAGCACAAAGTTATATACTTTTCTCTAGGCAGCATAGTGTCAATTTTCCGTGAGATACAAAGATCTCCACTGCAGGTTTTCTTTTCCCCCAACTTCCTTTTGCTGTTACACTCTCCCAGCTAGATAAGGATGTCAGAAATTATCTCTTGCCTGTATTTCCAGTTATTCTGATACAACTAAAAGAACAGCTGGCTGCCTTCGACAGGCACAACTGTGCATGACCACAAAACAAAGATCATGCTGTCAGAATTGGGCAGACAATGCCCAGCCTCTTGATAGAAGAAAAGAGGACAGAGTAGATGTGGTCCTTGAGCTGCTGGACAGCAGTTTGGAAGGAACTCTGTTTTAAGTGGAAGAATGAGAAATTACTGATAAAAGGATGAATACAAACATGCTGTCCCACCCTTCTTCCTTGACAATCCAGTTTGGCTGAGATGAGAGGAGCAGCAGCCCTGTAAGCTGGGATGGACACTGTCCCTCAGGATACACAAACACAAAAGTGTATCGTTTGCTTTCCTTGAAGACTTGATCCCACTAGGCTGTGGGGAGCCTGGACATGTCTCTGCTTCCTTCATGCTGCATGAAAGAACTATGGCTGGATCATAGTTCTGTTGATCCCAGCTGGGACAGGCAGGGATATTTTGGCAAAGGCGGTTGGGTCACCTTATGCACAGAAGGAGAGAGGACACACCGCTCCCTTCCAAATGTAACTCTGGAGAGGAGAAAGTTTAAATAACTTGGCTGGTTTATTTTCTGGACAGTGGTAAAAACTGTGGCATGGTTATGCATCAGTCAGAGGACTTGAAAATCATGTTCTTTGCTCAAAAGCTGTATTTCCTAATTTAGCATTCCTTTTGATAGATCTTCATTTCTCAGACATGAGAGTTCAGAGCATCAAGGCTCAGCATGAAGCTCTTTTTTCTGAATTAAGCTTTTCTCTCCCTTCCATACCCATTCTTTCTCCTTTCCATCTACCTCTGTCCTAAAAAATCTCCAAGCACCCTTCTAATGCAATTCCAGGTATAGATGACAAATGGCACTAAAGCCTAAAGTTCTTTCTGGTTTGGGTTGAAATTCCCTGAAATGTCCCCCTTTTCTTGGCTTGGTAAAAGATCAGGCTGTGGCAGCAGCTAGTCAACCCATAGAGAATAATAATAATCATATAAATTACTTAGACCTGGGCTATGACAAAGATGAGTGAAGATATATCTAGTTACAAAAAAAAATCCCAGAGTTCCTTGGTTCATGCAATATGTATCTTGCTTAAAAATATATAAATGCACATTAAGCCAACCAACTTTGTACTCACTCAGCAGAATTTTAATAAGACATGCTATATAAAACTGTTCTACAGTTTTGCAGTCATTTAAGGATAATTTACACATTTCATAAATGTTTCACTCTTTATTCCTTAAGGCAAGTACAGGTTGCACTTGTTCTTCAAGTACAAGTTGAATTTGTTTGTGCTACTAATAAAATAGATTCCAATAATAGATCATTGGTTTGCATGATAACAAAGGAGGAGGAAAATCTCAGGGTTTTCTGGTTTCTGATCTAAAAGGCCGATATAGTCATTAGGAAACTGAAATTCACTTCAAAGTTTAGATTAAATTAATATTGTCTATTAGCTGAGTTAGTTTTCCTCCAGTATGTGTTTTTTCCAATAAAATGCTTTTGCAAAGTACAAGATAGGAAGTTGGTGACTACCAGTCATAGGGAGAGAGAAACTATTTCATTATGCCATATTTGCAAGTAACATCTTCTAGTAGGTCAGCCGATATTGTTGGAAAAATACATGTTTCAAAATTTGGCTTTTCTGTTTTTTTTCTTTAAAACTGTATCCGTTGACCTAGCAGTAAATATTAGATTTGTTGATAAATTTCATCTTTTCGTCTTTCATATATTTTGAAGTCCTCATGGTTACTGTAATAAAACAGACATCCCATTTCAAAAAAAAAAAAAAAGATGAGGAAGAAACCTTTTTATTAATTAACTTTGGTGAACAGAATAAGATATCTTTCTGTTTTAGTGATGTCATTCACATTTACCACTAATGAGTAAGTTGTTCTCAAAGCATAAGCACAACCCTGCAATAAGACAACGTATTTCCAGTATGTGGAAAGTTGTGATTTTCTTTTTTCCTTGAAAAAAGATGAAAGATGTCATAAAGCAAGTAAATTATCCACCCTTACTAGGATCATAGCTTCTTTTGTTACTGGGTTTTAAAAGCATACAACACACACTAGATATGTGAGCTTTTGGTGGCAGAGGAGGCAAAAAGCCAACTCCAAACTGTTATGACATAAGAAAACTCTGCTTGTATTACCCTGTTGAAATTTTTCCTAACACAAGAAATTATTTTTTTTCCAGGAGTCCACATGTATTCTGTCATTCACATAATGTTCATCTCTGCCTTCTTTTGATGCCTAAAACTTGACTCTGTGCTAGCCTCTAGGCTGGAGATGCTCCTTTATGAATGCCAGAAAAAAAACCGTATAATTTTAAAACTTTATTTTTTTGTTCTGCGCTGGCAGAAGAAAATGGAAATGAAAACAATTATTTATATATTCACCCTGTGACAGATGATCTCATAAGTTCAATCCCTATAGGACAAATAGGAATTTAATTTTCTAGGCTACAATTTTGAAGGTTACCTGTTGACTGTAGGCTCCTACTTCAACTACTGAATCTGTGCCTGTTTTCAACAATGCTTTGAAATCTAGCCCCTATAAACTTCCTTAAAGATGAATTTCAGAAATTTCTTTTAATACACACCGGTGGAAAATCTTGGAATTTGATCATAATGCACATTAAGATGATTGAGGGCGGTGAAGATTCCTAAGTGCTTTCTACAGTTACTATAAGTGAGATTTACTATTTTAAACCTAACAAAAGAAATGTCTGTTCATTGTCTCTCAGAAGCTGACTGGCTGCCCTGGGATAGGAAAGAAATGTGAACATAGCTCAAATTATGCCTTTTGCCAAGAGCTCTGGAGGCTGGGCAAGGTAGATAAAGATTTGGCACCACCTGAAATTTGTCACTGAACAGTGCTGAGATTAGGAGGAGAGGAAGCTCTGTGACAGGCTGGCCTTTTTAATCATGCCTGAAGCAGGTATTCAGTCAGGAAATAAAGTTGCCACATCTTAATACTACAGAGAGGTACAAAAATCATTGTGTATCACGACACAGGGAGAGGCAAAGTGGGAGAGATTGCACTGGAAGTGCCCTCCCATCTCATTAAGATGAGATATTTTCCTGAAATAGTTGAACAGGGCAACACTAGGGGGGAAATGGGAGGTACCTGTGACTAAGAAATAGTGAAATGGCATCAGCATACCATAAGAGAATTCTAGCAATATTCAGGTATAACCCAAACACTTAATTAAGAAACTCATGAATATGATCCTAGGACTGAGATGTTTCTCTCCAGAGTATTTAAATAAAAAATCAGAGGAATGTGCAACTTCCATCTCCAAGCTGTGTTTTTTCAGGCACTTGAAAAAAGATGCAAAAAAGTATTTGGTATTTTAGGCCCATTCCCAAAAACTTGTAACATTAAAAGTTAAAACATAATTTCTAGTATGTATGTAAATTTAGAGTGATGCATATAGCAAGAAACATTTGTCGCATAATTTGGTATTTGTATAAAACATAACTTTAAGGTTTGTTTAATAGTTGAAACACTATGTAAAATAAAAACTTGGTACCCTAAGTATTTCAGATTCAGAAATAATTGTGTCTTGCAACTTCTTTATTTGACCAAAGAAAACAATGCTCTTAAATTAATGAAAATGTCAGACAAACTTCCCATGTGAAAATTAAGCTTAAGGTATCCTGAATAAACAGAGCAAAAACCAGACTATAAGACCCTTGGTACCCAGTGTGGGAAGGTTCATTCAATAAACATAAAGGCTTTCTGCTAATTTTCGTACCCAGTTTACAAGGTGGTTAAAACCTAAAACTGTCACTGCATATAAAATCGTGAGCACGTGTATCTTCAAAAAGAAAGTTTTCCTTCTCAGGTCATTTAAACATAAATATGTCAAATAGTGATGTTTTGTCTTCTTTAAAGAAGCCTGGATTGTGAAAAATAGTCAAGAAGTCAAAAGAGTCACTCTTTCTTACCTACCTCCTTCCCGTTTCAGCGATACATGGTCATATTTCTAATACATGTCTATAAACCCTGTTTTCAAAGCTACTAATTATCCTGAAGGGTGCTTAAGTACATTGGTCAGAGAGCTCTTCTAACCTTAAGGGTGTTTTTTTGTCCAGTCTGTGCTCAGTGGCAAAACAGCAGCTGAAGTATACAGAATTGAACCTGACAATGCTGCAAATGGCCATCATATCATGTTTCATCCATATTCTCCTTCTCTGTAACTGCTTCAACTGCTGTCCTTGGGGAGTGAGGTTTTCAGTTTGCCTACCACCTGAAGGTTAATACGTGTTGACTTGTTCTGAACTTTGAATACAGCCTTGTTAATTGAAATGGCTTTGAAGCAAAATATCTGTTGTCTCAGTTCCTTAAAACAAAATATTAAAAGAAAAGAAATAAACAAATAAACAACAAAAAAAAACCAGCCAAAAATCAACATGAAAATTATTAAGAGCTCACCCAATTCTTGATGGCAAAAAACTCAAAACCTAGAAGTCAAAAATGTTAGCATGAGAGCTAGGAGCAAGCTAAAGAGTGGAGATCTTCTGCTGAACCCTTGAGCAGAATTGGGCATGTAGAGGCAGATACTGTGTCACTTGCTAACACCACTTTTAATTATTAATCACATTACCACTCGAGGTTTGTCTTGAGCCTGCAGTTAGTGTGAAAGGGAAATACTCATCTCTCTCCCCTAGCCTTTTGCAAAAGTGAAAGCGGTGGAGAGGAAACTGTTTCCAGTAAAAGCAAGCAGTCCTCATGGCAGCACAACAAATGGTTGCTGTGTGTGTGAGAGAAAGGAGAGGGTGTCTGTTGTGCAGGGTTGGTTTTCACTGTTATCAAGCATTGTCTCAGCCAGCTGTGCTCTCC
>VZTN01001860.1:49445-136843 GCA_013400515.1 Erpornis zantholeuca | reverse complement strand
TAATATTTATTATTTATAATAAATATTTTGGTCCAATATTATTTATTCTACTAAAGTCGTATCTGGAAATTGCAACTGAGATAAGGTGTCAGGCAAAGCACAAAGGGGCTTGAGCCATCTCGCCAAACTTGATCTATCCATAGCTTAATATCTGGCTTAAAGTGTTGTCATCAGGAAGAGGTAGTGACAATAATGTCCAGAGAGCAATATTATTCCAGTCTTAGACAAGGAAGATGATTCATCCCCTGAAGTGTCTCTCTCTCCCTTTCTCTTTATTAAATGCACAGGGGGCCTGGAACACTAACTGAAATAAGATTCTTACTTTTTTCTAAGGCTAACGTATGATGAAATGAGTCTCATCTTACTGCCTGTAAAAACGTACAGTCTAAAGGAAATAGACCACAGACAGGAAGGACAATAATTATACAGAGATGAGAACTGATTTCCCTAGAATAAGACAATTGCTTTGCCAGGTCATTATTTCTGGGATCCTTTGACTCCTTCATCAGTTTTTTTCCAGGGAATGTCATATAGTTAGGTCTAACAAACAGAGTAAAAAGACTCCTTCCATTTGTCACCTGCACAGCTATGTAGTAAGATAAACAGTCAGTTTTCACAAACATTTCTACACAGTTTTAAAATATAACTTGTTCCTCTCCAGGTAAAATAGGTGGAACAGAATGGAGTATAGTAACTTGATAAGTTTACTGCTGTGTTGTTAAACCTGTAGGATTTTCATAGTGTCCAAAATTATTTCCAAAAGGCAGTTCCAGTTACATTGGAAAAGATGGAAAAACATTAATCCTCTTGGCTCTCTGCTTTCTCGGAGAATGCGTGGGCCAACTTCTGTCTCAAGACCTCACCTAGAAGTTACTGGAATTAAAAAAAAAAAAAACAAAAAAAAATTTAAAAGATTCAAATTTATTTCACTGACTCTTAAAAGAGACTCCATGTGTTTTCAAAAATTGATTGTCGTTTATTTATATGAGCAATCGCAAAACTTAAAGGGCAAAAATTTCCTAAACTGTTGCCTGGCTCCATAAGACACTATGACACACATATTTGTCATTGAAATAAAACTTAATAAACAATAAAAGAATGCACGGAACTGCTTCTCCCTGTGACAGCAGATAATACCTTTTCCAGATAACACAATTTTCTTTGTAGAATGCTAAGGAAATGTAATACTGTTGCCGAATGTGTCATTAAGCTACTTTTTCAGGATTGATAAATAGATCAAAATAGCTTTATTCACCCATGAAGGTATCTTATCAGTCAGAATGAGTGCTCAAGTGTGTGCTGGAGACATAACTTCATTTATAAAAACAAACAGCGTGTAAACAAAGGTACAGAAATGTTATCAAATGAATGATAATATTGTTTAAATCAATTGTGTGCCCTTGTCTGGAGAACCATGTTCAACAAAATAAACTGAAGTAGAAATAGATAGACTTGTGTGGAGTATGAATGAACAACGATACTGAAAACATAGATATTGGGTGCACGAGAAGAGAATGTGTGATATAAAGATACACAAACAAACCCACAAACACCCAACGTCTTACTGAAAATACAAATCACTTTCTGGCTTACATAAAACAAGAATTTCCTCCAGCTGTACTTATATTGCTGTAGCATTTGCTTTCTCTAAATTGTTTAGTCACGTAATTCATGTAAGCCTTCTTGTAAGGAAAGGAATTTTAATAAAATACATAAACAATAAAAAAATCCAAACAAATATGATTGTATACCAAGGTTGCTAGTTTTTATCAGCAACATTGGTTCAACAAGATGTTTAAGAATGGTGTGCATAGCTCATTGTTTACAGGTGGTGTTGTCCAACTCGTTTGCTTTTGGAGTTCTGGCCCTGAGTGAAAGCTTACTTAGTCATTTCTGGAACAAGGCTGAGTGCATGTGAGAGGTTTCTGGTAGCAGGCAAATTCATTAAGGAATATGAAATCAGACCATTTCCGTGCTGTTCTCATGGTGTCTCAGATTCGAGCATACAAAACAGTACAATGTGTTTGAGCTTATGCTGGTTTGCTAATATTGGCTAAATAAGTATCTGGGTATGGAAATATCAGCATTCATTGCCTTCATCAAACTACAGCCCAGGGGTAGTTTGGAGGACGTCGGCAGCAGGGAGGAATCCATTACAGTCTTTTACACGTCCCTTCCCTCAGAACCTGTGACTCACAGCTCTTGTTCGTATTTTCTCCTTCACAGCAGCCAATTTAGAGATAGGCAACCTCTGATCCAAATGAAAGCAACCATTTCTAGCTGTTGATGGCATTCAGCTACAGTCTTCCGCCGTTTCCCTCAGGCAAGAAGTCAAAAATCTCTGTAGTAAACACTGGTGCATCTCTGAACCCTGGCTCAGGCGCACCTGCCCTGGAGCTACAGCGGGATGCCAGCTCCGTGAGAGGGGCCGTGACACAGCCCCGGGGAGAGCGGCACGGCAGAACACTGGTGGGAGGATGCAGAAGCACCCTCAGACTGCGCGGGGCTGTGGCTGGACACCTCTGTTTCCCGATGCGGGCACAGGCTGGCAGGCAGGGCACAGCCCCGGGGGCACAGCCCCGGCCAGGACTGCGCTGTGCGTGACGGTGCCTGAGCGAGGGAGCAGCCCAAGGCTGGCAGCAGAGCTGCCGGGACGTGGGTGTTTCTTATCCTTAGGTGCACGCAGACACGTACCTGGCTCTGCAGGCTAGCTGCGTGCGCCTAGCTGTGCGTACATGTATATACGAGCGCATGCTAAAAAATGGGCTTTGTACAGGGCAGCTCTGCTTTCAACCTGCTCTCACAAGTCACCAAGAAAGCGGCACGGAGAATTTAGAAATTGCAACAGCATTTCGTGGAGGTTTTCTTTAAGGCGTGGGGATTTGGTATTTCACTTAGGAATTTTTGGAGCGAAATAAAACCTTCTATATTATTTTAACAATAGTGATAAAACTCCAGTATTTTAGATCAAACAAAATTTCATCCACAAAAGGCAGGGCTGTTCCCCTTTATTACAGCACCCAGAACACTGTGATACAGTTTGGGAACTCAGAGGAAAATCTGGAAGGAAAACCAC
Organism: Erpornis zantholeuca; assembly: GCA_013400515.1. Classification (NCBI taxonomy): domain Eukaryota; kingdom Metazoa; phylum Chordata; class Aves; order Passeriformes; family Timaliidae; genus Erpornis; species Erpornis zantholeuca. The sequence goes on along the minus strand of VZTN01001860.1, from coordinate 133,767 downwards.
TCTCTCTGCTCTACATTTTTTTATTATTATTGCTGTTTTGTTGTTTTGTATCTCTGTTTAAGCTAAAGAAAACTCCTCAGTAGTCCTAGCAGTTTCCTAATTTGCTCAATTCTCCTGCATCACTGGAACACACAGATCTCTCCCCTTCTCCTCCCATGGAAACTAAATGAAATTTTTAGTACCTTTAGTTAATTAATTTCTGAGGACTCAGTTCTTGGCTTATCTTCTGTTAATAGATCTAGATTTAAATCTTCCACCATAATGGGGGGGGGGGGGGTATTGTTTAAATATGAACTTTTAAATCCAAAAAATTTCTCAATCTCTTTTTTAATGTTTTTAAAGGATTTAAAAGACAAAAAAGTTATTTTGGCTAAAGTAAACATTTTTTAAATCTGCTTTTGCTCTACTTTTCTCTTTTTAAAAGCAAAAATGGAAGGAAGAGAAGGGGGTCATAACAGTAAACAGCAACCATAAAATTATAGATATAGAAACATTTCAAAACATGTTTCTAAAAAGCCCCCTTCATAATATTGATGAAAAATAAAAGGAGTGTCTGCTTTCATTACTTGTGCAAATGAATCAGTGAATTTTCTGAAAATATTAAGTGAATTTTAAATGGATACTGGAGACATTTCTTATTTCTTCTTGGGTTTAGTATGCTGTGGCAGGAAGAAGGCATCAATTGTCCATTAGTTAACTGTTTCCACCCCAGCACCAAACTAGGAGAAATGTATTTAAACTTTCTTTTGAAAGAAATTGAAAAAGTATCTTGCTAGTCCTGGAGTATTTCATCCAGCCTTCATCAATAACAGAATACCTTCTGTTATTGATTTTTGACTCAAAATTACCTTGTTCCATTTTTTGTCCCAGTGCTCTGTGACAGCAACCTATGTTCTTCATCAGACCTGACTTTTCAACATGCCAAGCTGTCCAGCTCTCTTTTAAAAACTGAGTTGTTGGACTGCAAGATGATAAACACCTGTACTAATTCAATTTGTGTCTGGTAATGTCCTTTTATTTTTAGAAAGAACATGTTTCTCCTCATATTGCCATCTCATAATTCAGTAACTGCCTGCGTTTGGCCAGTCACAAGAGCTTTCAGCTTGTTGCTTTTTTTTTAGCAAGGTTTGGAAATGGATGTAAGAAAGGACTTCTGTCTCTTCATCTGCTGGTCCCACTCTTTTTGTAAAATAAAGGCCATCTGGATTTTATTTTGCACTGAAGAATGTACAGCATGTACAGAATTTTTTTCCATGTGAGAGACAGCATTCAGTTACAACTGCTTGGATTGTAAGCCTGAAAATGTTTGTGGCAAAATACCTGGCTTCAAGTTCTGCTTTCTAAAAACAAATGTGAGCTAAGCCTGATCTTGTGGGTAAAGGGGAGGAGGGTGGTGGATAGCACATTGGAGAGCCTGAGAATTTTGAATAACCCACTCTGAGCCATTGATATACTGCCCTGAACTTCACGTGGCCTATCTTAATGACATTTCGAATCCTATAACCCTGTAGCTCTTCTGGTGAGCACAGAACAAAACCTTAAAAAAGAAATAGAACAGCTTTAAGCTGGGGGAAGAAAAAAAAGAAAAAAAAAAGGCAGCTGAAAAGGAACTTGAAGAAAGCATAAATTTAGCCTGTGGTGTACTGTGTACTCAATGTGTGCTGGCAGAGAGGGTGGGGTTTGTTATTGTGAACTTCTCTGCTTTGCAATAACAACTTTCCCAGCAACTGCTGCCCTTGCAATCACCATCGTCATCATCATCATTCAGAAAGAACATCTGATCTCTGTGGGAATACTGTGGATATACTATAGATATGAGACATTTTTGCACCTGAATTATATTGGCATATATGTCAGAAATTGAAAGGCCTTAAGATTGTCGGTGGCTTATACAGAAGGTAATGCCTGTTCTAGGAGCATGGCATGGCCCAAGTTAGTAAGAAGGGATGCATGGTCATGTCATGCCCCTTCATCTCCAGCGCGGTAGGCTTTGAGGTACAAAGAGCCCAGTCCCACGAGGGCTGCACTGAGCCAGAGTCTGCATTTCCAGCTATCTAGGGAAAAAGAGATCTTGTTAATCTACCAACACAAAAGAATAAGTCATTATTCCCCTTTGGAGACAGGGCAAAATTCCATAATCCTAAAACTGAATCCAAAAGCAATTCACAAGATTATCCCATATTCTGTGAGGTAAAGGACCAATGTATGGGTCCTTTTCCAGGTATGCTGGAAGACCCAAGCAGTAGCCTCAGGTTCAGTATGAAAGATTGATGTACAGCTAAGTCTGGCCTGGGCATTTGCACCCAAACTTACCTCTAAAATAAAGCACTGCTTGCAAGTGGGAGGAGGAAGGGATGGTTTGACACATTTCCATTCTCTCTTGAGCTATTTCAGGTCGATTGAGCTAATGAGAATTTAAAAAGGAGAAAGAAAGGGAGATAAACAAAAAATGCAGTTCAAAATGAAGCATTTCAGAGGTGGAGTAAAAATTTCTAAGCTACATGCATGCTGTGCATATTTGCACAGTACTGAGGAGAAACTCCCAAAGCAGCAGCGTAGAAGAACGGAACGTGGCAGGCTGAACTCTCCTACACTCATTCCTACTCCTGCTCTGTGTGTCTGTTTGATAGTCACAACACTTTTTTCTGCTAGTTGCAGCAATTTAAAATCCAATTGTTTGGTTTGCACTGAACATTTAGGTTTCTCCCTACAATCAAGAGCAAAAGAGGCATCTCTGTAGGGAGATTGCGAGACAGGTGTCGGAACAAGACAGGGTCTGTTGCTGTCTGGACATCATCCATAATGGAAATCTTGGCAACTGGCAAGCCGAGTTGTTGAAATGCTCAGGAGGCTTCTGTCACAAAGATACACACAGGATGCAGGACTCACAAAAGGGTTCAGGAAGTTCAGCTGTTGTTGATTATAAGATTTCTTTTGCTTTTCTCAAGTGTATATAAGCCAACAGATTTAAAACCTCTTTGTTTTCCTTCAGCCACCACCTAATGGTACATTGCTGACATTCATGTTTCACACACTGTTCGTATAATTTGTTTTTCAAACAGCATCACTTGTTAAGATTTGGTTCACCTTCCCTCAGTCGCAGCCAGAATGGAAAAAATTCTCCCTCTATAACATATTTCCATTTCTCCCAGATGATTCCATTTATTAATAATTCCATTATTTAATGTTATCAGTCATTGAATATCTGTTTTATCTCTCACACATATAATCACAATTATTACCAGACTACATATTTTAAAAGTATGTTTGATCTGTCCCTTGTGATGTGTTTCACAAAATCACTGCCAAAAAATACTGAAGCAGTTTGTGGGAAGCTACAAAAAGTTCAGCCTGCACAGTCTGCTTCATTAGGCCTAAGATTATATTTTGATTCTAAACTCAAACAGTGCTCACTGAAATGCCATCAATCAAGATAACAAATGAAGTTTTATATGCCATATGTTCTCCAAGTGGAATTTTAATGAGATATTAAAATGTGCTTTAAAGCTCAGGTTATACTCATATATCATAATGTCAAATGTGTCAGTGTCATGCAAAATATTTGACTAAGTCAAACATCTATATGAGAGTTTATAGGTTGCATTAAATGAAATGTCTCTTAAGGCTAAATAGACCCATTCCCCCAAATATAGTTATTCTTTTGTAGAAGCCATCTCTTTTAATACAAAACTTTCCACTCTTAATAGTAAACATTAACCTGCCAATGACTAAGCTAGTGCAGATCCCTGGGGTTTTTTGTGAAGAGTTACATGCATTATGTTGTATCATCTAGGTTCGTCACCCTATTACTTTTGTCTTATCCAGTATTAATAACTTCTCCTTTAGGCAGTAAGATTTTAGAGGTGGTTTTCTGTATGTATTAGATAAAATTGGCCTTTAATCTTATGGAAGCATCTTCATTTTCCTCTTATCTTTGTGCCTAGCCACAATACTAGCAATTCATTGCCTATTTCAAAACTGGGGTTATTTTTTCATTTGGAGTATTCTAAACCTATAAAATGTTGAACTGCCATCATCTCACAGGCCTCCCTTTCCTGGTGTTGTTAAGGCTGATGGCCAGGTCTCCTGGTTGTGTTAGAGCTCTCAGGTGGTGGTCATGCAGCAAGCAGAGCTTGCCCAGCACCCCGTGTCCTGCTTCCAGCCACAAAAGGAGTTTAATGGGGATCCCACACTTCCTGCAATTACCCAGAAGGAGGTAACTGTTGTCATCTTTCTCCCATTTGTTGTAAGCTCTGAGAGACAAGTGTGGGAATGGGACAAGATCCTTTTGCATACTACAGCTTATCTCAGCAGATTTGCTGGTGACACCAAGCTGAGCGGTGCTGTTGACACACCTGAAGAACAGGAGATGCCATCCAGAGGGACCTGGACAAGCTTGAGAAATGGGCCCATGGGAATTTCATGAGGTTTAACATGACCAAGTGCAAGGTGCTGCACCTGGGTTGGGGCAACCCCTGGTACCAGTCCAGGGCCAGGACGAACAGATGGAGAGCAGCCCTGCAAGAGGGACTTGGGGGTGCTGGTGGATGAGAGGCTGGACATGACCCAGCCATGTGCACTCACAGCCCAGAAACCAAACGTGTCCTGGGCTGCATCCAAAGCAGCATGGGCAGCAGGGCCAGGGAGGGGATTCTGCTTCTGTGCTCCTGTGAGACCCCACCTGGAACACTGCATCCAGCCCTGGGGTACCCAGCACAGGAAGGACATGGACCTGCTGGGGCTCCTCTATGAGGAAAGACTAAGAAAGAGAACCAAGATTGTTCAGGCTGGAAAACAGAAAGCTTACTTAGGGTGACCTAACTGCAGCCTTCCAGCACCTGAAGGGAGCCTACAAGAAAGATGGAGAGGGACTGTTTATTAAAGAGCATGTAGTGAGAGGACAAGGGGGAATGGCTTCAAACTGAAAGAGAGCAGGTTTAAATTGGATATTAGGAAGAAATTCTCTGCAGTGAGAGTTATGAGGAACTGGAACACGTTGCCCAGAGAAGCTGTGGATACCCCATTCCCAGGAGGAAAACCAGGCTGGATGGGATTTTGAGCAGCCCTGTCTAATGGAAAATGTCCCTGCACAAGCCAGGAAGGGTGGATCTTTAAAGTTTTTCCAACCCAAGCCATTCTATGATCCTGTGATTCTATCATTCTGTGATTCTATGATCTTAAAAAGAGCCTGTAGAAGTCATATGAATCATTGTATTTCAAGCTGTGCAGCTCTTGAGTAAATTTTCTCACATGTTCTTAAAGGATCTCAAATAATTCTGTAAGTAAAGCTAGGTAGGAATTTGTCTGTTTATACAAAAATATAAAAATATATACTATTTAGAACCTGAAAAGTCAGCAGTCAGTTCAGTGAAGCTCTATTGGGAAAAAAAGTTCTTGGATTCAAGCTGGAATTTCAAGAGGGGAATGAAGGGAGGAGACAAACAGACTGAAATAATGTTTACTGAAAGAAAAGATAACTTGATGTCAGGGCATCCCAATTTAGATCTGGGGGCTGAATCATGGAAAATGTGCTTCTTGATTTGGGGATTTTTTTTTCTTGGTTTGATTTAGTTAAGGGTGGGTAATGGGAATTGTTTGTTTTCTTCACTGAAAACCTGCACGTAGTCAAGATTTTTACTAAAGCAGGATAGAAAAAACAAAAAGAAAAAAAAAAAGAAAAAAAGCACCCCCTTATACTGGAAAGTTTCATGAGATGTGAAAATTGTTTCCTGCTTAGGCTGAACAGTAAAACCTGGCAAAATCTCTCCAGCTGCTTTGAGTGTCTCCCTGGTGCTGGGAGTCAAACACATCAGAGGGAAAGGAAGGCAGCATGAGTAACACGATGAATATTCATGTGCTGGATGTGGGTCTTGGAGTCAGCAGAAGTGAGTTTCTGCCAGATGTGATGGTTCAGCCCAGACGAAGGAGACTTTCAAAGAATCCTGTGGAAAGTCTGTTGTGCCGCTGCTGCCTGACTGAGTCCATGCCTCTTCCAGCTGATGACTCAATGAAACGGTTTTTGCTTTAAATTTACAAAGAGCACAGCTAGGTTTAGTGTGTGTGTGCAGGCTCGTAGATGTGAATGAAAACAAGCTGAGAGCCCAAATAAATATTTTTCTTCATTCTCTGAGTAACTCTGAGGTGCTTTAGACATTTATGATGCATTTTTCTTTCTGGTACTAACACAGCTAGTGCTATAGGCAACCTCTAAATTCAAAATAAGTTTTTTACTTGCTTTCTTCACTACCTGTTTGTTATTTATTGTTAACCTGTGAGTGCTTTCAGGCCAATAACACAGAATCTTAGTGAGTGTGGAAACAGCTCTGTTGGCTGACCTCAAGCAGCTTCCACATCTCAACATGTGCACAAAGACAGCCCTGAGCAGGGCTGGCAGCTCTTGAAACTGCAGAGCCTCCTCAGCTTTGCCTGGTGGAGCTCTGCCTTTCCCCTCTGCTAATCATTTCCTGCTCCCTCCACCCCCTTCCAAGTGTGTGGGCCCAGAAAGTACTGGCAGTCCCTCAGTTCATTGTATGTCTGGGCTACATATTATTTACATTACAGTAGTTGCAAATTGCTCCAGTTGGGACCAGGGCTTGTTTCTTTTCTTTTGTTTATTTTTTTCTTAAACATTGAACAAATTAGAATGAAAAGTTTTCAGTCTAATGAGGTCGTAATTGTGAGCTGTGAGAGTGGCTATGACAAAAAGATCCTGTGAAAAAGCAGGGAAGATAAAAATGAGAGAGAATGCAAATGAAAAAAGTACAAGTTTGGCTTTGATCTCACACCTGCTCCTAACAGGTTTTTTTTAACACATTCCTTATTTTTAGCACTCTAAGCCACTATATCTTAGGAACTGATATCAACAATACTGCTAGAATAATTTGACGTGTGACACCATGGACTGTAAGCAGAATTGAGAACCATCCTTCACATAAAAGGGCTGCCCATCATGTTATTCTTATTCTTGCACAACTGGGAGAAAAACATTTGAGGAACTTATTCTGTGACCTGTCAGACAAAGTGATTTCATGTATTAACTGTCCCATGCTCTTTACCCACATGGAGATAATGACAGCAGCCAAAAGAGCTCAAAAATATCTCAGGAAGAAAGGCAGAAGAATTTATCCTTGTGATCTGCCCTCATAATCCTTTCAGTCATGGATAAAAGATCAGAAAAATAAAACATGCCCCAAAATTTAATGTATGGTGAAAAACTGGTATATCAATAAAAACCTTGTTTTTTTTCAATATGATATTCTACCTCGTAGTGGTAACAGTGCAGTCCACCTTGGAAAAGCATGGAATGTATCATACACAAGCCTTGCTAACCTTACTGGGATCATTTTAGGATAAACTGAATAAGACTTCTAAGAACCCACAGGTCACTTAAGATAACAGGATCAGAAGAGGACCAAAGAAAGTGTAGTGATTCAATTAGCTGAAAACCTGAAATCTTTTTGTGTGCATAGACACTGCAAGAATAAAGAGAAAGAAATTATATTCTTGCAATATGATAGAAATTCATTTTTTTCCTGGCATCATAAAGACTTACTAGGGTATATTAATATGCTAAAAAATTACTAGAAAGAATATCAATAGTTCATTAAGGACAAGTGAGGGAAATGAGGAAGAGTGATTTAAAATCACAGTATAAACCTGATGGAAAAAGGTTAGCAATGGAAAGCTGAACAAACATGGGGACTACAATGAAGGAAGAGGCAGATCACCGTGAATACCTAGCAAGAAGATGAAGCTTTATGTAAGCAGCCCATCAAGTAGACAGAGTCTGATTGGGGGATTTTAGTCCTCCACATAGTCATTGGGAAAATAAACCAACATGACATGGAAAGGTGGTAATTCTGGATGTGCTGGAAGCAGTGAGAAGGAAGAATTCAAGGAAATAAATAAATGAGAATAGAAAGTTGTAGGTAACAGGTGAAAATCGCTGTGAAATTGTGAAGTTCACAATCTTTAGAAAGGAAGGGAAGGGAGTAGCAAAAATGCCAGTGCAATTCAACTCGCAGACTTCATACATTCAGAGACTGAAAGATAAAGCCATAAAAGAGACAAGAAAGAAACAAACACAAAACCAGCAACAACAACAACTACATAAGGAGAGACAGCACTTTCCTGAACAAGAGGGACTCGAGCATGAGCTATCTCAATGTGGAGAGAGAATGACAAGCCTGAATGGAGACCTGCTGGTTAAATTCACTTTTTTTTTTCAATAATCTCAAACTTAAGAGTGTCGCAATAAGAACAGGGAAACTAACCAGAGTAACAAGGACGAGTGTGAAAGAAGAGCACAGGCATGGGGGGACACGAGAAGAAAGGGCACTGTGAAGGATGAACAAAGAGATGTGAGTCACAGTCATTCAGTAACAAGATCAGTAGAAAGAAGAAGATGGAAAAATGACAGATTAATTAAGAAAACTCAAATGCTTAATCCCTTCATCAATAAGAAGGTCGATGACAATCATGCAGGTATCATCTTTAACCTCAGTAACACAGGAAAGAGATCTCAGGTCAGAAAAGAGAAAGAAGAGTAGAGAAGAGTATTTACATAAGATGAAGTTCTTTAGATCAACAAATTCAGATGAAATTTGCCCTAGGGGATTTAGGCAACTGGCTGAAACTGTCCCCAGGGACATTATTTGCTATCTTATGCAATATGAGGAGAGCAGGTCCCAGGCAAACCTGGCAGGGATACAAAGTTACACAGATGTGAGTCCAGAAGACTGTAAAAGGCAAACTTTAAACCAGTTTTAGCTGGAAAATGAAAATAAATATTACACCAGTGACCACGATCAAACATTGCAATTATTTTCCTAATATTTTGGAACATTCACTAATCTATTTATAATCATAATCTAATTTAACTTCAATGCCTTTTTCACAAAGGCTGATTCCACTCAAACAGAAATTACAGGGAAATGTATGAAATCAAGTATGTAGAATGGAGAATTTTTTTATCTGGGAAAATATCAAATATTTGGGGTGTTGCAAAAGTGGAAAAACAAAATCAGGGCAGTAAGTCATTGCAATGAGCTAATCATCCAGTCTCCATAGAAACGACGGTGTTTAAGTAGTACTCATAATGTACAGGGTATATTTTGAGATATTTATCATTGTTTAATGCAAAGAAAAATGTAGTGAAGGGTGATTCATCTGAGATGGCAATGCAGTTATTGGAATATATAGGCTCAAAAAGAATACCTAGCACTATCTCACCCTTTTACAGCCCCTCTTGAGCTTGCAGTTACTGACGCCACTCTTCTCCAGACAAAACACAATAGCACTGTCAGTATCAGCAGACATGTATTATCTTTCCAAAGAAGACAGTAGATAAATGATAAATAGTGATTAGATTTTTGGAGATCAAGGTTTCTTCAAGTCTTTGGTATTTCCAAAATTCCGTGATAAAAATAAAAAAGTCATTAGAATGATCTCTACTCCAGTTTTCTCAAATATTCGTTTTACCTTATTCAATCTTCTAAATTAAATGTATGTAAAAATTCAGTCTCTATATAAGATTTGCCATTGTAAACCCTTGTGTCTTGATATCCTATCTTTTCAGAATTAGGTGGTTATTTCTATTAGTCAATAGAAAACTGGAACACTGATATTCTGGGGCATTACTTCTATACCACAAAAAAAAGTAGAAGTGATTTTGGAGTTTCAGATGTAAGAAAAGGAAAGCTTAAGCTGCAGAAGTATAACTTGTTTCCTAGTTAGTGAAATGTATTTGAGCTTTTTGGTACAGGCTACAAAAAGCCTGTACAAGTCTAAACACTCCAAGTAGCTCTCTGCTAAGAAGGAGCCTTGAAAAAAATAGTGTCTTTGGAGGAATACATATTGCCTCCTCAGGATTTAAAAAAAAAAGGCTACATAGTGCAGAGGAGTCATAGAAATGAGAGAGGCTTTATGGTAACTACTGGTGATCAGCAGAACATATTTTCCCTTTACAAACATTTCCACTCAAACTCACTTCGCTTTTTATTATAATATCACTTTAGGGACATTGCATGTTGTCAAAAAATTCTGAGGTATATTCAGAAAATAGCTGGATTTTAACAGAAACAGTGTTTTGATTTCAAGTTTTGAATATTCGTAGCAAAATAATATTGATTTTAAGGAGTCCATTTTCCTGGTACTTTTGCCCATTTGGCTCAGCATGTTTATTTTGTCAGAAAAAATAGTTTCCTCAAATAAAGACAAATTCTCTTCAATTGAGAACCCATTCTTTTGTTGTTTATTCATTTAGCATTACCACATTTCTTAAAAAGCAGTATCTGCATCTTTCTGGATGTTCTGGCATTTCCATGCTCTAGAAGTCAAGGAAGGTGAAGACCTTCCAAAAAGTGACTGGCTCCTGAAAGCCAGCACTGCCAGCTCTGCAGAGCACCATACAACTCATGCCACCTGTGAGTGCAACTGAGAGTGGCCCAGAAGTGATTTGGAGCTGCCCTGTATGTCTCCCCCACCCTGACTTGAAAGTTCCTTTGTGTGCAGCCTTTTTCTGCTTGCAAACAGCAGGACGAACTTGGAGCTCTTTGAAGCACAGAAGCAAATGTGGAGGTCAGTGACAACAGCCCACCACCTCAGCTGTACATCTGTGCTTCACCCAGTGTGCCCTCTCAGCTGCTGTTCAGCTGGGGCCTGGAAATGGTCCTATAAAAAACTGAGAAGTTTCTTTGTTTTCAGAAAGCAATGAATTTTATCCTTTTTCAAGCAAACCTTTCCAATCATACCTTCCCCCAAACTGGGGTGCTGTTTGTAGTCAAGGCATGGTTTAAATACACTGTCCAGATCCAGCAAACCTATTACTGTAAACTTTACCTTTCAGCAGCCAGATTTTGTTTCATAAGGTGTCTCTCCATAGCAGAGTTCAGATAAAATATTTTATCTGGCTTAGGTAACTTTCCAAAGTGTTTTGTCTTTAGTATTAAAACCTTCTTGTCTGATAAAGGTAAATGCAAAAATCTATGTTTGTGTGTATTGTACTTCCTACATGAACTTCCTTTGACTGATGTTTGTATGGCTTTATCTAGTGTAAGCCAAAGGCAACAACTCTGTTAGGACAGAAAACCAACAACTGTAGAAAGAGATAGCAGATTCCTTCTAGCAATTTGCTTTGATTCATAAAAAAAAGCTTAAACACATACATCTTGATCTTGGAGACATTAAAAATATCTTATTTAAATTCAAGGTACTACTCCATATTCATAGGAAATAAGCAAAAATAAAAGGCACAGAGTTGCAAAACACAAATGAAAATCAAATTTGTAACCAGAAGATCTGCTGGTCATCCTTCTCCCAAGCATGAGCAATTCTCATTCACCTTAAAAAATATAAATGTAAATTCCATATTCTCAGAAAATCTCTGATGTCCAGCCTTTTGTCAGAATGATATAATCTGTTTACAATGACATTGTCCTAGAAGACTCTGAAATTGCAAGGATTTTCAAGAGATGCAGGTATTTGCAACCTCCCAGAGTGCTGGGGAGTGGCTTTAGGCAGAAAGAAAAGCCTGAAGCTGTTCATATACTTAGAGAGAAGGGGAAAATAGAGTTAATTCTTCATCTTACCTGACAAGAAAATCTGCATCTCAAGACAGCTGACATGTTTTTCATCACTGATCACCTGTTGCTGAGCCTCGGTTCCACAACTCCATGTAGAGTATAAGGAACCTTGCTGGTTTCCAGCATAATTTATCACTCATATTCTGAGTACCTTTATCTGTTCATTTGGAGGATTATCCAACAGGTCGAGGTAGGGAAAGTGTGAACAAAAATGGCAACTCTGAGCAGTGGGGGAATCAGATTTGTATACAACAGCAGCACAAGTCCTGTGGGAATGTCCTGTTTAAGGGATGGTGAGAGAGATAAGATATATGTAAGATACAGGACGGAGTAGGTTCTATTAGAAGACCACCTGCAGATACTGTCAGTCTTGTCATGAAGTCCAGCCTGCAAGATCTCCACTCCTCACACATCCCATTATACCAGTTCCCTAAAGAATGCCCTTTGACACCTGTCCTTTACAATGCTTTTTTCTTGAACAAACTGATGCAAAAGTTGTGGGCTTGTGCCTTGGGGTGACTTTATGATGCTGTATCCCCTGTCTCCTGCTTATTGCCCATACATGAATCCTGTGCCTTTCTGTGCCTTTAGGCTGGGATCAAGAGAAAGCATGGGGAAGCTGAGTGAATTCTTCAGTGTGGGTTGTGCTCAAGGACTCACAGACTCCCCTGCGTTTTCACCGCTGCAGAGTCCAGGAAGCACCTTCCTGCTCTTCCCCATTCTTTGCTTTTTAGCTAGCCTGCTAGCTGAGGCAAGAATGTTTTCCTGGTACTGAGGCTTTTTCTTCTTCTTCTGGAACGGTTCAGCTTTGCTCCGGTCCACAACATCATCACTGGGAGGCCCCACACGGCAGCCTGGAGGGGCCCACGCTGCACCCCAACTCCAGAGGGAGCAGAGCCACACCTACAGAAAGGACTCTGAATCTTCCAGGTCGTCTCCACAGCAAGAGGTTTTATTATTTAACATTGTTCGTTCTTTTTCATGCCTGCGTGCACATTGCTTGTTAAATAAAGAGGTTTTATCACTTTCCTCCAAGAAATTTCTTTCTGAACCTGGGTGGGGGAGAGGCTTCTGAAACCTGGCTTCTATTAGTGAACATTCATTTCAAATTTTTCCTCCCAATTTGTCTCAAACTAAGACAGCTTGTCAGTCACTCACTCATTTAGACCCACCACTGCACATGGAGCTTCCAACAGGCTGAAAGGCAGCTTGGTTTGTATAGGCACCAGGAGGAAGTTTCCAGTGCAGTAGGTAAAGAGTACTCACCTCAGTACTCTGAATGAGCCCTTGGAGGTGCCTTTCTTTCTGCACAGGTCTCTGGTATCAATATAGGATAGTGTCTTTTAGGCTGCCACAAATCAAGTTGGCACTTATATCTCAAGCATCACAGTAATGGAATGAGTCAGCTAAAGTGGCAAAGGACCATCTGGCCTAAAACCTACTGAGCAGCAGCAAAGTATTTACATACTCTTAATAACCTGTCACTGAATGCATTGCCAAATTTTCTGGGGAGACATTCCAGTGCCTTCCCCTGAATTCACACATTTTATACTTTTAGAATTTCTCAGTCCCTTGAGCCTCTCTATCCAAACAGTTGGGAAATTCTTCTTGGAGGGAAAACATTCACCTTCAAATGCCACTCTTCAGCCCCTCTCTAAAACATATTCAGTGCTTAAAATATAGTACCAGTCCTTCACCTTTCCATAGATACGTCTGTGTAACACGTCTGTGTTCAGAGTCTGTTTAGGTTCAAGATATGGTTCTTACATTACACAAGTGGGCTGGTTTTGTCTGGGGTAGAGCTAATTTTCTCTATGATAGCTGGTATGAGGCTGTGTTTTGGATGTGTGCTGGAACCAGTGCTGATAACACAGGGATGTTTTTGTTGTTGCTGAGCAGTTCTTGCACAGTGTCAAGGTCTTTTCTGCCCCTGACACCACCCCATCTGAGGAGAGGCTGGGGTTGCACAAGGAGCTGGGAGGACACAGAGCCAGGACAGCTGACCCCTCTGACCAAAAGGATATTCCATGTTCAGTATATAAAGCTGGGTAAAGAAGGAGCAAGGTGGGGGGGGGGGGGGACATTCAGAGTGGCAGCACTTTTCTTCCCAAGTCACAGCTACGTGTGATGAAGCCCTGCCTTCCTGCATGGGGCTGAACACCTGCCTGCCTCTGGGAGGTGGTGAATGAATTTCTTACTTTGTTTGGCTTGCACGTGTGGGTCTTTCTTCACCTATTAAACTGTCTTGATCTCAGCTCATGAGTTTTCTCACTTTTCTGATTTTCTTCCCCATCCCACTGGGGGAAGAGAGAGCAAGAGGCTGCATGGTGCCCGTTGCCAGCTGGGGTTAAGCACAACCAACCAGACTGCATACAAAACCAGTTACTAGGTAGTGTAATTTATCTGGCATACCCACCCAAGACATGCAATTACATACAGCTGCTGATGGCTGAAAAATGTTATTAACAAATAATAACAACCCAGATTATAGATAGAGGTAATGACCTATTTTGTAAAAAAGTAATAAGAAAAAGGAAAAATGGAGATCAGCCTTGCTTACACATAATCAAGCAAGAACTCATTCTAACAAGTGGGCAATATAATTTTAGCTCATAACTTCAGAAGAAGCCAACCATACTATCTTATATGACTATTTCCTAATTTTAAATATAGAGGCAGATAACAAGTCCAGTTTCTTCTTTTTTAACCAATTAAATGAGTAAAGTTCTTCAGCATAGTGCACATAGTACCTTTCTGCTAAATGTTGGTTTAACCAAACTTGGTTTTAAATTGTTGCTTTATTAATTTCCCTGAAATGTCTTTACAGTTCATTTATGAGTTTACCTAAATATATGACTATTCATAAAGTCAGTGCAAGCGTGGAAGGAAAGTGGAAGCAAAGTTGTCAATACATGGATTGACATTTATTGACCATTCATTAACCATTGTATGAATTTGACTTTGGTTTGGGTCTTTTTGTTTTGTTTTCTAGTAAATATGCTTAAGGTTCTTTTTGTCTCATGGCTGCTGAGCTTAGAGGATATGTGAGTCATATTTTGATGATTTCTTCATTGCCTCTGGGCGAAAATAATACTCTAAAAGAGAAAGGCAAGAAGAAAAAATGAAAAAGAGCAGTTGGAAGAATGAAGAAGTGAAAAGATAGATGTGGATAGATGTTGCCAAATGATCAATGGTCCCAGCTGTTCTCAAAGTCCCATTCAAGCAAAAGATCCTGGTAACAGAAGGCAACCTGAGCCTGTAAGTACAGACAGGAGCAGAAAGTGTAAAAATCAAAATTTCTTTCTGTTCCTTGAGTAGAGGAGCAGCAATAAACAAGGCTGAAGAGATTTATGGTGGGAAGAAAAGGTGCTGCAGACCTTTCTCGCTCAGCACTGCTGCCAAGGCTGGAAGTTACTCCTGACATACACCTCTCTCACCGGGAGGCAGGAAGCTCCCACCTGCCACGATGAGAGTCCACGAAAGAGACAAGACAAGATTAGTGAACCACTTTGTGCTTTCCCACCAGTCACAGTCAGAGATCTGTTTACCCATTAAGTCCTTGCGTGCTCTCTTGTGTGCCCCCTACTCTGTGTTTCAGCATCAGCTTCCAAGGCTGGAGTTCATCCACTCCCTCCCTTTTTCTTTCCTTTCGTTGGCCTCTGGATCCCCTGATGATGGCCTCTTTTCACACCAGTGCAGTTTAAAAATTGCAAGAAATTAAATTTCAATTTCTCACACAATGGCAGGTGCATCCTTGTCTACTCTGCTGGTGGAAAAAGAATAGCAGCTGCCCCAACAGAACAATAAAACTACTTTTCTACTCTCTGTGACTCACTGTCAGTGAACAGCCATGCATAAATATAATAATATATGGAGATCCCAGGGGTGGCATTTGTCATCTCTTATCACCTCTGCTGCACACACCAGAATTTGATAGAACACTTAGAAGGGTGATAAAAGCTACTATCAATCTGTCTAAGTAGAAATAATAAGAGCAATAGTAACAATAGTATCAATAGATTCACGGAAAATCAGTAGCTATATTATTTTAATGCTCATTTATTTATTCATTTCTAAAATCTTTCATTCTTCTCCTTAAGATAAGGACAGCTAAGATAACATATCTGAATATTTATATTAAACTGAAAGATTAACATCTTTTTGTATGCCTGGAAAAAAACTCAAAATATCTTCTAATTAATTTTAGAAAAAAAGGAAAATAAAAATGAAATTAAATATAGTCCTCCAAAGTAACCTCTTGAGCCCTTTATAACATCCACAGCACAGTGCACTTTCACATCCATATCTGGTCTGTCTCATCCCAAGTGTTTGCAAAGCAGTTTTATACGTAATCATGCTAGAATTATTTTGGGACTTATTACCACTGTAATAGTCTGGTGTCTGCCTGGTTCCATATCCTTTCTAAGGCAATGCTCTACAGCAGATGTTCCAGAGGAAAACATTAAATTCCCAATGGTGTACTTGACACTTGTGTAATATTACTGCTTGAGGGGAAATTTAAAATTTTTCCAGTTGATAATCAGCTCACATATATTGAAGTACGAGGACAGATAATTATTATCATACCCAGTGTGACTGCAAATGATATTTTTATTCCTGAGTCTTCTTTTCTGAATCCTACTGATTACTTCTTTTCAGTAATACCCTGTGACTGTGAGTTTCCAGGGCTAACACGTTGCATTTGATTCTGTTCTTGTGGATCTAAATAAGGAGGTTTCAGTTTCATCCATTTATCTTTTTCATGTATTTTTGGTTTTTGCACAAGTGCAGGATGATGATTCCAGCTGTCCTCAACTGCCTCTATAACATGGATCATTTAATATGCCTCCATGGCATCCATTTTTACCTCTTTACTCCTCAAAATAAAAAGGTTGTGTAATTAAATAATTCTATTCAAAAGTCATGCTGTTAGGCCTTTCCTTCCAGATAGGTCTGATCCATCTTTTTGCAACTGAAATGAAAGCACTCTATGAGGACACAGTAATTATAGCAACTAACAACAGCAGTTTGCTCTTTGTAGCTATACCTGACAGTAGTCTTACACAAGTTGCTCTTGAGTAAATTAGCAGTGTTGACCTACAATTTTGCATGTCAGAAGGCTGCATGGTGTTTCATTTCCAGCTGGGCTTAAAACCGTGACACAATCCCATTTGGAGAAGCAGTAGTAGCTGCATAAACTGGTCATTGCAATATTTTCAGAATTGGTTCTACAGGTGTAAGCACTACTGCAAAGCACACAGAGAAATATGCCCTCAGTGGAGGACATCCATGTCACTTGGAAACCACTGCAGCTGGAGGATCAGCCTCTCTTCTTCACCGTGGTTCTCAGGGAATCCTCAGCAGAGACTTTCCTTGCACATCTCTGAGACTGTGTGACTGCAGTATCTTAAGCACTGGAGGGATTTCAGGAGCATTTCCAGTGAGTCTTTCCACACCATAGATATATATTTGCTGGTCTCAGATTTCCACATGCTGAAGTCCATTAACTGGAAGAGATATCTGTTCAGTAGATACTTCTGTGGAAAAATGTGTGCTTTGTGGACAAGGTCTGGTGATATTTGTCCAGTGAAAAGAAAGCCTTTAAAGCTTGGTTATCCAAATTAATTCCTTTTGTTTAGAGGAGAAGAGGGAAAAAAAAAAGAAAAAACCTCCAAGATATAGTTCTGGATTTTTTTATTACACAAGTTTGATGGGAAACCAGAAAGCACAAATTCTACTTTTCAAAAGGAGTGGGAAAAAAATAAGGTCAGCTCTGCATGTCTCCTTGATGCATTGGGCAAGGAAATACGCATGAAGCTTTAAAGGTAGGAAGCATAATGAAGCCCCATAGGGAATAGAAGTCAGTGGGGTGCACGGATGCTTCCTTTCAGAATGATACCAAGGGGGTTAATGTCTGGCCTGGTGATAAAAACCTGGCATCTGTTACAGAAAACACAATGAGCATTGTTGTCATTGAGAGAATGGCTCTGTTTTTCCTGGCATGAGTAACTGTTTGGAAGCTGTTTTAAAATAGAAAAGAAAAAGAATCTCACTCTCCAAACTTAAAAATAAAGGTCTATGCCAGAATCGTGTTCTCCGCTGTATTTCTAGGAAGTGTTACTGGTTCATTGTTCTGACAACGTTATTTACATACCTTAAATGCAAATGCTGCTGAAATGCACAGCAAACTGGACAGGCTTTGACATAGCCACCAACTACTGTGTTGAATGTGCATAGGCTCAGAAATACAGGCCAAGTCTTCCCAAAGGCTGGTTTCAGGCACAAAGGACGAGTCCTGCTGGTCTTTCTCCTTTGCCAGTGAAGAGACTGACTTCCCCAGAGCAAGACTCAGAGCACCCAAATTAAGAGCCTCTTAAGACTGTCCCCAGATAAGGATCTTTTTTTTCCATCAGAGATTAGCCCATAACTAAAGCTCATCTTTGTAGATGTTCCTTCTAAAGCATGCCAAGTATTCACATGTGAAATTGTTTGACACCCTACCCTCTTCACTGACTTCACATTTTTATGTGATTTTTTCTCCAAAGGTGTAGAGACTTTCTTTGCACCTTCTTGTCCATATACATTAACAAGATATAAAATATATCCTTCTGCTATGACACAGCATCTCAGTTTACACCCAGCTGGACTCTACACTCACTGGTTTTGGTACCAAAGGCAGTGGAAGTAGAGAGCAGGTTTTTAATTTTTCCTGCTAACTGCTCTGTCCCTGTTCTGTTGCTCTATGTTATTTGTTGTCTATCAGCTAAATAAACACAAGCAGGAGGAAAAGGTAAAACCAAACAGTTCTTAACCTTTGGTTTTGTTGTCATTGATTCCCCTGCCATGAAACTTCAGACCTAATGAAGAAAATAGTCTCTGCAGGTGCAGAGCAGAAAAGATAGCATATGTTATTCCCAGGCTGCATCACTCGCCTGAGAACAATGCAGAGTATCCTGCTGGCCATGACCAGAGCTTGAAATGAAAACATTGCTTTCCTTCTCATTTCAGACAATGCTGCCAGTCTGACCCAACTACAGAAAGCCTAAACTGTTCAAAAGATGCAACAAACTGCACCCTGTACATTTGGTGAATAACCAAGCACATATCAGTAGCCAGTGGTGTCCATGCTCCTTTTACTTCCTGGGAGGTGACAAAGGAGCAGAGGTGATAAGTGAGATTATGGTAAAATTCAGGGCACCAGAGAGTCTCTGCTACCACTCCTGAGTTCCACTCCAAGGAAAGTGTTGATGCAGGAAAGAGTTACTGCAAAGAATCATTGAAGAGTTAAAATTGGAAAAGGCATCTAAGGTCGTCAAGCCCAACTGTTTGCCCATCACGGTCGTGTTATCACTAAACCATATCTCCAGATGCCAAATCCACAAAATTTTTTGAACACTACATCATGCACAATCTCTCCAGCTCTAGGCGAGATATGCCCATGCCTCTGGTAAATCAGTGCCTGATCCAGTCAGTTCCTCAGCTCAAACTGTTTACTTTTCAGAAAGCTGAGAACCATTCCATGGTTTGTTGAAGCCATCCTCAAAAGCCTTATCTAACTTCCATATTGCCTCATATGAGAAGCAATACAGTGGGCTTCATGGGTAAGTCAATAAAAACTGCACTCTTAATTTTCTGTAGAGTTAAAACTGAAATTTTAAGTAAAAAAATTATAGGAGAAAATAAACAAAGAATGCATTAAGAAAACAAATTTAAAAACAAAAAAGAAAACAAAAAACAACAATGACACTCAAAACGTTATTTTAGATTTCCTACAATGATTAATATTGTAGGTGACAAATTTCTTTAAGCTGTAATGCATTAGACAGCACAAATGAATAACACAGTGACAAAAAGCCTAGTTCAAATTGGTCCAGTTATTAAAAATAACTCTTAAATCAAGGAAGGTCAGAGTTATGATTAAATATATGGGAAATTTCAAATATCATCTGCTTCATCCATTTTCAAATGTGCAGAATATATAAAAAACGCTGGAAACCTGAAGTGTCTATGGTTTCACAAGCCACAGGAGGCATGTTTCAGTTCTTTATCTGAACTGTGCATAGATACCTAAATGTGCTTTGAACAGTTTGGATTCATCTGCAGATTCTCATCTCTGAGCTCCCTAACTTGCCTCTGGAATCGTGGAGTCTATTGCCTCCCACTTCATGCATCCCATAACCTCTGCAAGAAAAGCCAATCCTCATTTCAGCAGTAGCAGAGAGCCAGAAAACCTTATGCTGCAGAATTCACTGGTTTCACAGTACTGCAGAGAGGATCACACAGCCTTTGTTGGTAAGCTGTAGAGTATTGGAAGAAAGATGCTAATGGAATTATGCTGTCAATGAAGGGAAGGAGCTCTGTCAGCCCAGAAGCAGCCTCGGCACAAAGCTCTGCCTACCCATCACCCAACATAAGTCATGAAAAGCTGGGATCCTCCTCTTGCTCTCTGCTGCCTCAGGCACATCTTTTTTTTGCAGGGATTACTTTGAACAAGATCATTTTGGCAAAGGTATCCCCACATGAGCATTTGTGGATATATTTCAAGCCATCCCCTGCCACCTGATCATGTCTAGTAATGTGGAGTTGTGGTTTGCTGCTGGCAGCAGGTCACCATAGCCAGTACATCATGGTGGAGTTCTCCAGGTAGGTAATCCCCAACTGATGATCCACAGTCAAAGAATTTACTGCAACCTTTGTGGAAATGTCAAGAAATTGCCAGTGAGGTTAGTGTAAGTAATCAGCTAAGCAATGGTGATTGGTTCAAGGTGTGAGAGGACTGTAACTCGCCCAAGGACAAGTGCTAGTCAAACATCCTTTTAGTTTCTTGTTTTTTTATTCTTGCAAGGCTCTGATTTCATTTCTGTAGGCCCTCTGTCAGCATAAGAAAAGGTTATTGATACCTATAGACCATTACACATGGGTTTCTCTTCACGTGGGTGTTTATGGCCCACCAGGGAAAACGTGCTAAGCTGCCTCCTTCTCCAGCAGCATCTAGGGCTGCGTTGGGTCTGCCAGACCAAAAACATTCCTCTTGGCTGTGGGAATGTGCATTATCAAATAGCCATCAAATACTCTCTTGGGCTGTAACTAACCTCTCATATGAAGCCAAAATACAGCTGAAGCCATCCATATAAAGGGTTCTACATGCTGGAAAGCTCCCTGTTTGAGCACAGCCTCCCAGATGTGATGGTGTTAAATTTTGCCTCTGGGGTGAGAAAACCTGGAGGGAATAGTTTAGAAGTGTTCCTGTGTTTGTTTGATGCTGTTCTCCTTTATTTATCTTTTTTTTCATGTGTTTTGTTTACTCTTGAGGAAGGAGTTGTGTGACTCTGTAAATGATTTAAGCATCATTTTCTCAGTCTTACCCAGTCACTTCTTTGTGCAGTATTCCATCCTTTCTTCCTGTGACTTTCCTTTGTGACAAAACCACTGCTAATTGCACAGATTAGCTTCAAATCCAGGATCAAAGGTTTGGTGTTCAGGTTTTTTTGCTCTAAAGGCATTTTCTTTTCTTTTTCTAATTATGAGAAATTTACAAAACCACTAACTACAGGACTGAACTGATTTTTTTCTCGAGGAAATTTGAGGGAAAAGGCTAATTGGGGATATCCTTAGTTGACTTTATCTCATTTTTTGGGAGGCTGATATATTCCATTGTATCATTAAAAATAGAGTTATGGTTTTCAAGAGTGCTTAGAGACACCTACAGCTGGAAGCAACACTGCTGAGAATGGAAAGGCTGCCACTGTGTCACGTCTACCATTCACGAGTGAGCGATAAAACTGAACCACTCTAGGCACATAGTCTGTTTATACACATTTGCTAGGTTAAATGAAAAGACATTTTGTGTTCCTTGTCTATCAAAAATCTGTACATGCATTCAGAGTGGACAGCTGGCATTCTGAAAAGCTGTTCCCAGCTTTTAAGGAAAAAAAATTATATAAACTGGCATGAGAGACCTCTATTTCAAACATTGACGAAGACAATGCTTGTGAGACTGCTTTGTTCCTCAGGGTAGCAGGGACTGGGAGGTCCATGTGCAATTCCCAACAAAGTTCGACCATATTTTCTCAGCTTTCATCAGATTACAAAAAAAAAAAATTAAAAAAATGGGGGAAGGGAGGAGAGGGATATATTTTCCTATTTTAAACATAGGTTTACTCCTTTTCTTCCTTTGGAGAAGGAATATATGAAATAAATTTCATCCATGATTCAGTTTTAGCAGTAAAACTTTGCAAATAGATTACAATTTGAGCAACTATTTAACATTACACCTTGCCATGCTGGGCTAAAACAAGCCCAGGTGTATTATTCTGGAATAAACAGAGTTACACTGAGAGTCAACCTATGAAGTGAAAACTGTGCACATGAAAGTAGATATTACTAATGATTTACTTAAACTTCCAGCCAAGGTAAAGAACTTAATGACATGAGGGTGGCAAATTCAAAGCTAGATAAAAGAAGAGCTTTTCACAGCATTATGATGGAGTTATTTTTCTTATGTACAACCACTACAGAGCTTTCCTTTCCCTTTGCAGTAGCCAATCAAAAAAGTACAAAAATGGCAGATGACTAAAGCATCCTTAACAGCAAGCAGCATACCATGTGCTCAGCGTCTGCACCAGCTAATTAAAACAAAAGCTGAAAGGATCAGCAGCAGATACATTACGTGGCTTGCTTTTATGTAAGTTGGATTTATTTATGTTCAAGTTTATAGATAAACAGTTCATGATACAAGAAACTGCCTGTATGTTGTCTGTTCGTGTGATATTTTGTTTCTTGAAAGCTTCTCAAGAGATTAAAAAAAAAAAAAAAAAAAGAAGCCCTTCATATAGCTACATTTTATCATCAAAGACAATGGGAGTGAAAAATTATGGTTTACTCGCCCACACACGGAAGAAAATTGTATGCCATTCCTGCACCCTGATTGGCTGAAGATTGCAAGGGATAGATATATTTTCTTTCTCCTTTCTTTTGTTTCTTGTTTTTAGGAAACTTGAACACCCTCTTTTCCCCTCGGTTTTCCTCCTTGTCCATCTCAAACCTCTAACGGGATTTTACCTATGGTGCTTGGTAAAACTCCCAGACCATGGGAATGATTTTTTTCTATTATTTCTATTACACTTTTTTTTTTAAATCATTTTCTGGTTTTTTTCTTTTTGAGGCAGTGAGGAAGGAAGGCATTGAACAAACACATAGCATTAAAGTAATAAAATATCAAGTGAATTTCCTCTATATTTTAAGCTTATTATTTTTTCTACTTTGGTCACTCATAGCTAAGAGGCATTTAAATTATGCAAATTATTAAAAAAGGGTTATTACACAAATCACAGTTTCATCTGCCACTCTTTCACCAGAGAATCATTTTTCCCCTTCAGCCACCACTTTCAACTTCTATAACTTAGTGTGACCATTTTAACTTTTTTCATTCTGGAAGGCATGAAGAAAAACCATGCATGAATCAATACATGAATGAATCAGCCTCTGGTCTAGCTTACTGATATACTCATCATTTATATCCTTGCATAATTTACAGAAATTGAAACTGTAGCTGGGCTTTGCATTCAGCTGCATGTGGCTTGTTTACACAGTCCATGTTCCAAAAAAGCTAATTGGTAGGGATTGCTCAAGCTGGATAAAAACACCTGAAGCTTTGTGCTAAATAGGTGCAGTTAAGAATCAAAGTATCCCAGTACTTTAGGACAAAGCTTGGTAGGATCACCAGTCTCTTGGCTTTGCTACATGGTCTGACTTAATTCAAAGGGAATTTTGGCTCCAGGTTCCTGTAAGGCACTGGGAGACCTTCCACACTCAGCTGTTCCCCAGCTCCTGGGGTTGTCCCTCAGATAGCCAGGATTCAGTTTCTGGGACCACCACTGCCTAAGTAGATGGCTTTTGGATCTTAAACTCAATTGTCCTCTGTCATCAGCCTTAAAAAGAACAAGATTTGACGCCACAAAAGCAGTCACAGTAACAGTTGCCATTATTTTTTGAAAACTCCCTTATTATCAGCACATTCCCTTCTCCTTGCTGTACCCTCTCATGACATACATCTCTGGGACAAGGACTAATGGCAACACAATGCCTGCCAGATTTCCCCAGAGAGCTCCTCGGGGAATGGTATTCTTCCTCCATTCACTCCCTTTCCTCACAAATACACCCCACAATTCTCCCAGGCTCCAGTGGAAACAAGGAGCTCTTAGAGACTACCTGCCTCCACAGGCTATCTGATTTTGGATTTCACTGGCCTTTGATAGGGCAACTCTCTTTCTCTCTTGGTTGCATTCTCCCAGGGATATGTCTTTTATACTCTGAATTTTAAAAGGTTCCCGAGAAGAATTTGTGTCTCTCTCAAGTACTTGTTTGAAGTGCTCAGATTTAGCAGTTACAGTTACAAAAGAGTAGAAGCCTATGCGTGAGGAAAGACTTTTCCAGATTGGAAGGATATTTTCACTTTGATTGTAACTGTCAAAGAGGATTTCACAGCTATCCACATTACATCTCACCTGTGCAGCTGACATCAGACCAACCTTTGCTGCTTGAGCAAAAGGAGACTCAGGGAGATACATCATTCAGTTTTGTACAGAGTAGGAACAGAAAATGTATTTTCAGCAGCAGTCTAGAGCTCCACATTTAATAACATCTGTATTTAAAAAGAAACACTGGAGTGTGGCCTTAATGAGTTATTGTTATTTCCTAAAGGCACAGATTAAACGTTTGGTTCTGTGAAAGTCAGAAATCTCAAAACAGACGTGTCCCATTAGCACAGCACATCAAACATCACAGGGTGACTTTTGGTTCAGCTGAAGGCTGACAACAGCCACGCATATGGTCACATACAGTCAGGAAATGAATAACTCTGCTTGAACCAAAGTGGGCAAGGGTGCAATAAAAACATATCCTGCAAAAGGATCTGTGAAGGGAAATGGGAGGAAAGCTGAGCTCACATGAGAATAACAAAGTCTGTCTCACTCTAGACCCCACTCCTCTGCAAAACACAGCACAGGAAAGGGCCCGAAGCTCAAAATATTACCAGGAAAATATTTCCAGGACAGTAACTCAGTTTACATGACAGTCTGTACCCAGGATACCAAGAGCACACCAAAAGGTCCTCCTTGTTCTGAGAAGCCTGGCTTCTGAGCAGAGCCCAGCCCTGGAGTGCAGGATGCTGATGAATATGTTTG
Source organism: Erpornis zantholeuca (assembly GCA_013400515.1). Taxonomy (NCBI): domain Eukaryota; kingdom Metazoa; phylum Chordata; class Aves; order Passeriformes; family Timaliidae; genus Erpornis; species Erpornis zantholeuca. Next base: position 109,001 of record VZTN01001860.1, on the reverse strand, counting down.
GCTTGCCACTGATGAGTAAGTTTTGCTTTTCAGTCATCCAAATAGCAATGGTAACAAAGAGGTCAAGACTCCTTGCTTCATATCTGCTTGTGAAGTAAGGAACTACATATTTTATTTGGCTAAGTCAGGCCCAGTTTTAATATTTCTTTCTGTAACCACAGGAAGCAGTTAAACAACCATGTACAGAAGGTCTGGGAGACAGTACAAGAGCATGCACTATCTTGGTATTTCTGATATTCCAAAGAGAAACAAAAAGAAACAAAAAGGGGTGAGTCCTTTATAACACACTATAATGCTGTGAGAAGAAGCATAAATTCTGGTTTGGTTTGGTTTGGTTTGGTTTGGTTTGGTTTGGTTTGGTGTGGGTGGTGTCATACTTTGCCCTCAGTGACTTCAATCTGCCACCTCAGGCAGAAAGAGACTCCATTGATCTGCCTGGAAAGTGTGTTTCCAGAAGGGAAGCAGGACCAGACAGTCACTGAATGGGTTAAAAAGAGAATGTACCTAGTCTTGCTTAAAAATTTAATGTTTTTGCATGGTGACCCTTTGGCGACTTGGGCTGTTTCAGTGACATAGAATATCTAGTGTTAAAACGAGCATGCCCCATGTTTGCAGAGAGATATTTGTGTTGTACAGACCTATGCCTTGTTGATAGCTTTGACCACCTGTTGTTTTGCTTTTTCTGGTTAGTATTTTATCGATTTTTTGCATAATCAGCATATTCATTCATACAGTAACTAAAATCAGAAGTATTGTATTGTGTGGATATCTGCACTGAGTTCTGACACCTGGCCTAGGCAGTGCACAGGAATATATTTTATTCATAAATTTTGTGACCTGAAAGTAGAATTCTTTTGAACTAATTAGCCATCACAGATGGATACTAAACCAGATAATAATTAAATTAAATTTTTTAAAAAATAATTTTTTCTTCTTTCAGATTGCTGTTAAATTGCAAGAAACTTCAGTGTGTTTGGCTGAGCGCTCCACTTCCTCTTTTGTATATTTGTGTGAAATGAAAGGTACATTTTGTATTAATGTAGCCATATGACATCTAAAAATAAATACCTTGTGATCTCAGCTTCACCCAGAAGTAAATGAGAGCAAAGCTAAACTTGCAGCTTCAGAGGAGTGTAGATGGATGCTGAAGGCATGCAGACAGAGGAGGTGCTTGGGCCACTTGGAATAATGGTGTTATTTGTAGCACCAGTTCAAACTGCTCTGAAGTCAATAACCACATAATTGGCCTTGATGGGCTTCAGACCTTTGGTTGCTGTGACAAAAGTAAGAATTTGCTTGAATTGATTTGAAAATTTCAATTTGCATTTAAATTTCCGTAAAGTGAATGATGTAATCTATCTGTTCTTTAGGTTATCATAATTTTGTTGATGGTTGAGGAAGGTTTGTTCCTTGGATGTTGATGAGACGTATACTTGTATATTTGTGTGAAAGAAATCAGATGTCAGAGTAGAATTATGTGCTTGAAGACTGCCAATAGTAAAAGACAAAGGGAGGTAAGACACACTGCACACTGCAGCAAAACAAGACTGGGAATATTGAAAGAAGATTTTTATTGTACCTGTTCAAGAAGAAATCCTCAAAATAACTTTCAAGAAGCTAAGCCTCACAACTAAGTTACTCTATTCCAGCTTTTTTGGGGATCCTAGATAGCTATATTAAATGAACATTTGCTTTTAATATTTGGAGTTACACTTCTTTGTGTGTCACCACACTTGTTGGGTGATCCTAGCTGCTGATCCCAACTGCCTACCCAAGGGATGCCTATCTCTGGCTACCAAGCCACCATCAGGATATGGTGTTTCTCAACTTGGAACTCTGCTGGCAGAATATGGAAAGAAGGGAACATCCAGCCCGAGTCATGAAACATCTTTGTGCCACTGCTCGGGATCACACTGCAACAGAGGCCCTCTGCCAGCTGTGGGTCTGACTCTGCACAGTCCCTGTCTTACCAAGGAGCACATGGAGGCTACCCAGGCACTCCTGAACTGCCCACAGGGCCAGCTGGAGCTCCAGCCTCCCACAGCCCACATGGTGGTGGCAGCTCCACAAGGTGGCCGTGACAAAAGTCATGGATGCAGGAAGGAGCAGCCCCCAGAGCATCTCCCTGTTGTGGGCAATGGTGCCTACATCACTTCCCACACTCTGTGTGAAGTCAGCAGAGAGGGGTTATCTGATCCAGCCTCTCTGACCCTGCAACGATGAGAATATGGAGCAGTCATATGGCCAGGCAAAGAGGCTAAAAATCTGCTCCCAACTGTTTCCCAGAGGGTGTTTACTCCCTCCCAGCTGACAGGCATGACTGACTGTACAAACACTCCTTGCCCCTGTGAGGACAAAATAAGAAAGCAAACCTTCAGCAGCAATTTAATTTGTGTGACTTTGCTCTCAGACACACTAAGAGGGATCATATGGTAGGTAGCTGCCTCTTAGCTGGGAGATGGCAACAAACAGCTGCGAGTTCAAAGACCAGCCAGAGTCACCTCTTCAGTTATGATAATAACTAGGGTACAAATGATAACAGACTGTGAAACAGTATTGCCATTAGACTTAACAACAGATGGGCAATTGCTCCCAAATCCCTTAATATTAAAAGGTGAAAATCCATTATTTTAGCCCCATGTTAAGTAAAGAGACTTGAGCTCTTCCAGGCAGAGAGCCTCAGGTATGAATTCAGACAGAAGAGCAGCAAAACAGGGACCCACCCTGAGCAAAGGTCCTGCAGGGTAGCAGCAGCATCTGTCTGGTGCTTGTTCCCCTCAGCAGGTCCCTTGCCTGCATGAATGATGAGCCCTGACTGGAGAACCACAGGGATAAAAGGAGACAATGGGCTAGCTGTGAAAAAGGGAACACAAAACCTGAAAGTGGGAAAAAACCCAAAAGAACAGAAAAGGGAAGACAAGAGGGATGTGGAAAAGAAAACTGTGCAGAAGAAGAAATACTGGTGCTTGTCAGAGGAGGGATATCTCACTCCTGCCAACCCACTCCCCACAGGAGGCAGGAGTGCTGCAGGAAGGAGCAGGGTGACTCCGAGCACCCCATCCTGCCCCCGAGCCAGGACTGGAGCAAGGGCTGTGCTGGACCATGAGGGATGACTGACTGTATGGCATGAGGTGTTGGTGAGACACAAAGCCTGTGGTGGTGCCTGGGTGGGACAGAAAGCCAAGGCCCTCTTTACTGTCTGTGCATCAAAGCTTTTCTCATTTTTACTTTCAGAAAAGCAGGATGTCACACCTGTTTTTCTGCCCAAATTTTAACCAGGTCATTTTTTTTCCCCTTCAGTGTACACAGTGTTTCGCTTTGTGGTGGCATTTAGTGCTGCTGAGTACCCTTAAATTCTACTCTGTAGCATTTTCTCCCTGACAGAAGCCATGGTTGATTTTTCAATAATGTTTTGGTTGAAAATGCTAATCCAGCCTTACAGATCTACTACCTATGTCTCAGTTCAATTCTGCAGCAAGACTTCCTGTAATCTCTCCAGTGAAGCTTCACTACACACAAATCAAATCAAGAGAAGCTTTTATTGATGCGAAATACAACAGAGAGAGTATTTCCCAGGCCATATGTCCTAATCAAATGGATTTTCCTTTCAAAATTCCAGCATGATTTAGATTTTTCACATGTTACTCTGTTGCAAAAATTGTTGTCATGCATGAGCAAACTGCATTATGCTTTCAAAATGGTAACCATGCTGAATGGAATATGGAATACCAACATCAGAGGTAATTCAACTGCAGACCATTCTCCTTTGTGGCAAGAATTGGGTTTTGGCCAGAAGGACCAATCACCCATCTCTGCAATAAAAGGCAAAGCAGCACATTAATGTATTGAGAGGATTTTGAACAACCAGTTCCAGTTTATAGCAGTTGTTAGTAGTCTGGTGTACTTACACCTATTATTCTATATTTATTAACCATCAATTTGTAGGCCAGATCCTTGGCTGGCTTACATGTGGACTGCTCTATTGAGGTTGCTCCCCTCTATTACGAAAGTTGCAATCTATCCTCAATATACTGCTCACTTCCATATTTATAAATAAGGTATTTGGAACAGAGAAGAGCACTGTTGAATGCTTTGTTTAGAAAGCAGAACACCATATTTTTTTTTAACTGGGTGCATGAGAGAGGCAGGGATTGAGGACAGATAGTCACCAGTGGGAAATATAGTGTTCGAGTCTCTTGCATCCATGCATAAGTGATCCAAGGATTTTAGATTTTTATAGTACTAGTTAGTGACAACAAAATCTCCCTGACAAAAAGGGATTGATCCAGAGCTGCAGAAACAAGACTTATCAAATTCCTTTAGGTGTCCCTAGAGCATAATAAGGATACCGAGATTGACAAATTAACAAAATATCTAATTGAAGAGGAAGCTTTGGAACCAGAAGGCCTTGGTCCTCTGTCTGAGGTCCTGGGCAGCTGCATCACCCAGCACTCCCAGCACTGGAATAAGCCACACAGTCACCTCACATGAGTCAGTCGTGGATGACTCTGCTTGTGACTTTAGATCCAATTTTCACAAACACACCAGTTAGGACCTGTGGGGCCAATCACTGGTAGCCCTTATCTGAGTACAGATTGCAGAGCAGGACCCGATCATCCTGATTGACCAGTGTCTGTGCTGATCAAACACCACTAATGATGCTGGTTGGTGCACTCAGACAATGGAGGAGCTGCCTGCCAGAGGGCTCTGATTTGAGTCAGAAAGGCATTCAGCAGGAATCTTAAGCAACAAGCAAGGACTGACTATGCTCCAAGCAAAAGAAAAGGAAGAAAAATTAATGCAGCTGTAATTGTTTTGGTTTTAAAATACATGTCATTAAATGCAAATTTAGTGATGCTTTTTTTTCCCCCAGAGAAATAATTTTTAAATAAACCACAGACCTCCCCCCCATCACCATGCTGTCAGATCATTTGTCACAGGCTGTGCTGGTCAGCTGGGTGCACTTCCAGCCCCTATGCATGGTATTTTATCTTACATTTTTGGATGTTCTGTTAGATCAGAGATCAGGAAAGAAGCATAACAGTATTTCTGGGCTTTGCACCAGATCAGTGGTTTGTTAATGTTTCAGCCATGCCAAAGTGTGCTGAAATGTTCTGTACCTTCTTTGAAAGAAACCCCATCATAGATTCAATTAGCACTAAAAATGAACCACGGCGTAATATTTTATAATCATCTACAAGGACCCTTTGGTTATGAACCAAGCACTGAGCTTCTTTGCAGGAGGACGTAAGTGAGATGACCAAACACAGTCACCTCCACAGCTCCTGTCCCCACTTGCTCTCCCACTTCGGAGAGGGCAAGAATACAAATTCCTTCACTCCCATTTGCTGGCTGATAACAGCACCAGTGACAGCAGTGTTGACAAGGCAGGGCCATTTATCAGTCTCTTGCCTGACCTCATCCAGACCTCAGCTGGAAAGGAACCTGATGTCACCAGGCACTGTCACCTGCCCGCAGGGGCTGCCTGCTCAGGACCTCTGCAGACTCTCCAATGCTCTCTAGAGGGGCAGAGTTGTTTCCTTTTGCCAGATACATCAATTTGGGTCATCCAAGTATGATGCACAATGCTAAAAACACCAGAGCATTGCCTCCAGCATCATTTCATCCCACTTCAATCCCATCTAGTCTTCACTTTACCGGGGTGAGAAGCCCACCCTCTTTGGTTAGCTGAAAGGAACTGAGGTTCCTGTGCTGCTGTTTACATGGTCTTACCTCTTGCAGCACAAATGGGTGCACATCAAATGTGGTCTTCGGTGATTTGTGTAAATTAAATTAAATTAAATTAAATGGGAAAATGCAGGTGGAGCTACAACTGCCATCAAGGTATGAGGCAATACCTGATCCTTCTCATCATAAAGTCCTATTTTCAGCTGGCTATAATTTTCTCAGGCTCTGGAAAACGCAAGAGGAAAATTTTGATGCTGTGTGTCTCCCCAAAACTGAATCTTTTATTTAATTATTTGATAGAGTTTCAACAAAGTGGTTTAGCCATTTCCAAGAATAGAAGTGGGGGCAGGGGAAAGAGAGAGAAATGTTGTCAAGGCAACAGTAATCCCATTATTTTTTAACTTCTGAGTGCCTGAGTAGGCAACCTTTATATTCTTTTTATGCCATTTTTATACATAATAATGGTAGAGACAATTATTCTCATCTCTTCTAAGAAAAGAGAGTGCCAGGGTAGTAAAGGGACAATCAGACGTGCATTTGCAAGCAAAACAAGCTGGCACCTTCACCTGGCAGCTGCTGCATCTGCTGCTGTTTTGAAGAGAGGCTTTCAGGGCCTGAGTGCTGTTAGCAGCATCTCTTTGAGCTGCCCTCCACCCGGACAAGACCAGGACACCCATTTCCCTGGCCTGAAGCGCAGCTGACAGCCTCCACCCGTTTGGGGCATATGTTAGTGCTCAGTAGTCATTTCCCTCCAGATTTTACGGCTCATTGTCATTTCTCACACAACAAAATGCTTTAAATGTGGAGAAGGGCTCTGCTTTATGCTTTGAGGAATGTCCCTGGAGAGAGGATTTTAATTTCTGCTTGATGGGGGAGACTTTTAAATCATATTGCATCAGTTACTATTTGTCAGATGTGTTCTTACTATGAACTGAGCCTACAGCACATTTGTAAAATTGGCTAAGTGAAAGAAAAACAACAGCAAAAAAAGAAAATAAAACCCCCAAAACAACTGGCCTTTCAAGAACTGTATTTTCATGTTTTTCTTTCACTCTCCTAAAGAAATGAAGTGAGTCAAAAATTTCAAGGGTTTGTTTTTTGATTGTTTTTTTTTTTTTAATTGGAAAAATACAAGTCTGTCAATACTGGAAAAACATGCAGGAACGTAGATCAGATATTGTTTTAGGAAAAACAAGTAGAGTGGAAAGTGAGACTAACAATTGAATAGATCATTTTGTATGTCTATTTAGAAAATATTTTACTTCCAGGTTTTTTTTTTACAGTTGTCTACTCTTTTTCTTAGACTTATTTCTGGAATTTTTATACAATTGCTCCATATTTTTTCATTTTCATACTGCAAAATGTGGAGGGAAAAATTCCTAGCAAACAGACAACTGGGCTACAGCAAATGAAACTTAAATTCTGTTCAGGGTTTTGCTGCTGAACCTCTGGCCTCTATGTCAAGCCATTTTATTTCTGTTTCTCCATCCCCCAAGCCATGAAATGGGAATGATGTATGATCTCACTGATTAAGTAAATTGCTATCTATTACAAAGGCATTATGGAAAAAACAGGGTATGACAAGGTATCTGTATGTTATATATAAAATATATAGTATTTTTATATTTCAATTTTTATTTTACTAATTTAAAATACATAGTACTTATATCTTTTTATATATAATTGTTTACCTATGCATAAGATGGGCACAAGAAGATACCAGACAAGTTATAGGACATGTCAATAATACTGATATTGTTATTATTTGGATTGAATGGTCACCAACACCAGGACTTTTTCCACTACAAAAAAATCTTCCTTGGCTTCTGCTCATGTTTTGCACCACCCATCAGGGCCTCTGTGTTTGATTTGCCCTGTGTATTACCCTGCTGTTCCACCTCCCACATCAGCAGAGCTTGTCACCTTTCTGCCACAGGAAGCTGAGCTCCCATTTCTTTTTCAAGTATTTTCTGACAACTCGTGCAGCTTTGTACCTTGCTAGCATGTGCGTAGGTACTGGATCCAATCCAGCACTGTACACCAATTAAGTAACTGCTCTTTGAGAACAGATGTGACATTTTAAAAAATCACAGAAAAACTGATTTCAGCAAAACATCAATCAAAACATTAACAGTGCTATGAAGAATTTCTGAGAATATCAGGGACTGTTTTACTACTGCAACAGCAACAAAAATAAAGCCATGGCAGGAAGAGGAAAATAAGCTTGTTAAAAAACAACCAAATCAGCCAGTGTGAAAATCTGTTGAGAAGTTACTGCCTGCAAAGGAGTACGTGTGCATACACCACACCACCAGCACAGGGGTACAGGATGTTATCAGCACAATGCAAACCTTCGCTCAGCTGTCATTAAACCACAGGCTGTGCTTGTCTTCGGTTGTTAAACTAATTTTGAGATGCATTTCATGGAATCAGCTGTTCTGCTGTATAACTTACACCACCTGCTCTCCACCTGACAGGGTAAAGCAAACCACTTCTTGTCATGTGAAGAAAAGCCACACGTGCTTTCTCCTCCTCCCCAGCCCTCTCAAAAACAGAGTGTTTCACTAGCATACAGAGAACTTAGATCCCGCACCTGAAAATGCTTAAATGTGTATTGAATTTTACTATTGAATTTCATAGTCTGACCTAGTGCAGAGTATAACCCTGCCTGTAATTCTAAAAATGTTGGGATTCACACCACAAGGAAACCATGCTCTTGTGCTCTTGAAGGAACAGGGTTTTATGCCCACAAATGTACATGTGACTTTTCTCACTAATCCTTCATTGATCAAACCCTCTGTTCCAAATAATAAAGTACACTGCATTCCCAAGTGGTGCAGGCAAGGGTCATCAGAGTTCATGCACTTATAACATGGGCAGTACCGAGTTTACTCAATGCTAGACTTAAAAAGCAAACATGGATGCTGTATATCTGTCATTTTAATAATTACTATACCACTGGTATGGTGGAGAAATCCACAGCTGTGAAACAGCAGCTGGCAGCTGCACTGTTCCTACTGCCAAAGAGGTATACCACCTGATAGCTCTTCCAGAGAAAGGAAGAAATATCAAGGTTCTTTGCAAAGAGCAATTTAAGTCTTGTGATAGACACACACACGTGTACAGTGACACCTCTTTATTTAAGGAGACCCTGAGGATCAGATACAAGAAAATCAGAGGTCTTTCAAAATGAGACAGTAACCAAAACCAGAAAAGGGTTATAGATGTCCTCTCTCACAGCCTTCCTTAGGACATTAGGACACAGTTCAAACAACAAAAAACAGCAAGTGTGACAGCACCAAGTAAGCATTAAATGGGTTTGATGAGATGGGCTCCCCAGGAATCCTGTGTAGTTTTTGGTCTGGTAAGCATTTGCAACGTGCTGAAACACCCCAGAGTTGCTCTCTTCTCAGCTCTGCAATATATCTGACCTTTCCATATCAGCTCTTGCACAATGTGGATAGTATGAGAGCTTTAACCAGGCAAGACAAATGTCAACATACATGATTGCAGTCATGTCATCTGTCTTGGATGCTTTTGCTCAGGGATTGCCCCAGCCTCATTTGCTGTACAGTGAATGAGTGACACTTTTGCAGATTTAACCTTTGCTTTATGTTACTTCTTGCTTCTCTGAGTCACAAGGAGTTTATTCTATGTTCTTGGGCTCACTTGCAAAGAGCACAATTTACTTTCTCTGCCACAAAACATGCACACACAGCATACAGACATAAGAAACACACTTTGATTTCTCCTTGGGTGATTTCAAGAGATCAAGCAGCTAAAAGGAGCAGCGTGTCTGGTTTACATTCCTGCTGAACAGGTACAGGCAGGGCACAGATCCGTATAATATTTCTAGAGTGACTTTTCAATGCCAAATGCTTAAATAGTGACTTTTTTCCCCACCAATGGATCAGTAGTGGCACATGCAGTAAGTTTCAAAAGAACTCTGATCTTATCTTTCCTTGTTCCTCTCCCTACATATAAATTTTCACAAACTCATTTGTGGAGTGATTTGGAATACATTAAAGGAAAGTGTTCCTCAAAACTGAGGTGTAGCTAGGAATCCTCATTCCTTCCTTCCACCAAAAGTATTCAAAGGAAGATGTTGCTTTATATCTTGATGACTGTGTATTTTCCCCCAGATCACCCTTCTCTGAGTCAGAAAAAATAACCTTGGTCCAAACCCTCTAAGTTCCATTTGTAGACACAAAGACTTGAGTGAGCTGGGCTCCATCTTCTTCCTAGAAAGGCCAGAGATTGACCTGCTGCTGGTGTTCATGAGCAGGATTTTGCACTGCACCCACACAAACTGCACCAGGCCCCAAAGGTGCAGTTAATAAGCAGGGATTTTTGAGCCAGGAGGATGACTTCCACTTGAAGCCCATGCCTATATGCCTCCTCACCTCTTCCCTGGAAACACACACTTGACTGGTCCACACATGCAGCATGCACTTTGCTGCAGATGCTAAAAGAAGGATGCACTCAGGATGGAATTGCTGAGGGCCAGCAATTTCCCTGTCACCAGCTGCAGAGGGACAAACCCTCTCTGGCTTGTGGGCAGCATGTGCCAAGTATAGGACTTCAGGGAGAGCCAGATCCATCCAGCAGAGAGGAAAAGTAAACAAACAAAGTGAGAAGGAAACAGAGCATCTTGGCAAACTGCAAACATCTTATCTAACAGGTTCAACACCACCAGTTGGGCACATTGCCACAGACATTTCTTCCTGTGGCTCCTGGTGTCATATGGCCCAGAATGCCAGCCTTCTCCTACTGCATTGCCACATGCCTACCTTGCCATGGCACTTTAAAAAGCCCCAGCTGCAACTGTGCAATTCTTGTGAACCCCTGCTTAGTGCCAGCACATTAATTCTCTTGGAAATGTTTGCAACATTTGAATCTAATTGGTCTTGGCAAGGAGGGACAGACACACTATTGCTATTCTCTCAGCAGCTTGCATTGCAGTGACTGGATCAGACTTCTAGGGCTTAACTGGGAAGGAAGCTGAGGGACAAACCCACTGGAGCTGTAACAGTTTGCAGTGAAGCAATAAGTGCTTGCACAAAGCCTGCACCTAAAGCTGCACTCTGACCTTTGCTGCTCAACTGCTTGAAATTTTACCCAGTCATTAACCAGAACATTATTTTTCAAATAGTAATTTGAATAACCAGAGGGTCATTATTTCTGCTGTTACACATTCCCATCTAAGTTGAGCTACAGTAGCAATCTCCCCTGAAGTGGAAAGCTACAAGCAAGCAGGGAAGTGATGTCTCAATGAGCTGAACTTCCTAAAATTAAGCATAAAATCTGTGGCATCATGTTGGAAATGAGCTCAGAAATTGGAAGTTGTGATCCAGTCCTTGTACCCACAGAGACAGTGGTCATGAAATTGTTTTGCCAAATGACAAACCTAAAGAGTCCTTTTGGACACTTCTGAGAAACAATGAAAACCAAGCTCAAAAAGGCAAACAATCCTCAGTGCTATAAAAACCTTCTATGGATGATGTGGAAGGAGCACCTGTACATAGCCAGGATTAAACAGACCTAGAAAGAATTTCTCTCTCTAAGCCCAAGCACCCCAGTGAACTCCAACTATGAGCAAAGCCTCACAATACTGTGGGCAGCAACAAAACATCTTTGGCAGCTTCAGCTGGGCCACAGGCAGCTGTGTCTGCTACTTTTGCAAAGCAAAGGAGGAAGACTAGGAGGATGTCTTTCAGGAGCTGGTACAACCATCCCCTGTCCTCCTGGCAGCAGTGAGAGCAGCAAGCTGACACTCCACAGCACTCCCCACCTGTTTCCATTCCAAGTTCATTCAGCCTCTAGTTCTACTTTCTGTCAAGAAGAAAGTTTTTTTGCATGATTATTATATTTTGGGCATCATTGCCAAGAAGCCTTGAACTGACTTTGCAAAGCCCCAGTGAAATTCCAAAAAAGGCATAAGTCTGAGACCTCTGTTAACTTTGCTCAGGGATAAATCTCACCTGAAGCATCAAGATGGCAAGATTCTTCATTCATTGGATCTACTGCAGTTTAAGACACCATGTCCAAAGATATGCCCCAAGGTAGGTGTGAGCCAAACAGAAAACAAGTTCAGTTCATGCACCAGCACAGACCGTATCACATACTCAGCTCCCTCCATGTGACATGAACATCCCTGAGAAAAGCATTCTGTGCCTGGAAAGCAAAGGGCTGCAGCCCCACATCATCCCAGCCATCTTTTCTCCAAGGCCACTGTCTTGCTCCAAGGATCACAGATTTATCTCCTCAGTGTGCCAGCTCTTGGCAGAACTACCTAGTAAATATGTAAAACATATTATGACACTTTGGCAGGTGCTCTGCATGGACATACCTCAGAGCCTTGTTACTATTCTCCTTCTCAGCTGTAGCAGGGAAGCCTAAAGAACAGTTTTGGTAATGTTGGTGGGCACGAGTTCTGCCGAGGGTCTCCAGAAAGCTCTGCTTCCCCACACCACTGACAGAGTAACTATGTCTATTAATCTGTCAACATTTAATGTATTACCAAAAAACCCAAATTATTTAATGGTTTGTGTAGCAGAAACTCAAACAATGAAAAAAACCCCAAAAAAACAGCCAAAGAGGAAGAACACTGCAGTGGTTTGTAACTTAATTTTAATTTGTAGGTCACCTGCTCTTTCCATTACAGGAGTGAATACTTTGAGAAATTTCATACATGAAGGTCCAGCCTTTATGAGTATGACTTTTATTCTTGGGACAGCTTTGGGTCAGAAGTGTGAAATGTTTTCTTTTGCATTTAATTTCTCAAATATTTCTTTACTGCATAGATGTAGACCATAGACTACAACTTCTGCAGCAGTGAACCATAGACCATGTAAGGATATTTTCTGGGTGGAAGAGCATGCAGATTCATAGCTCCAGGTTTCTGCTGTGAAAGAAAGGGTTGAATAGTACTTGTCACAAGGCTGGAAATAGAAAGTTGCAAAATCAAGAGACTTTGGCAAAAGTCTGAATAAACCTAGCAAATGTTAAGAATTCACGTTATCTGCACTAGTAGCTCACTGTCTTGCTTTCAGCTGGTCTCTGTCTGCAAACCCACATGCATCCCCCCCGAAATGAGCTTAGTGGTCCCCATACATATGTGAACAAACACACAGAATATTCAGTGAGACAACCATAACATTTACCTGGCAAAATGCAGAACAACTGGCAGGAGATATCTGGCTGCTGCTTGAAAGATAAATGGCAAACCACCAATATCCTTCATGCTTAGCTTCACACATCTTTGTTTATTATTTATGGGGCAGCAGAGAAAATTCTACTATGATCATCCTCCATTTAATAACTAGTACAGTGTGCATAAGAGGAAAAAATGGAAATGACTGTGTGCACCTTCTGCATGGAAAAAAGGCCTGTAACCAACAATTCACACTCTAGAAGCTCCTGTGCTGCCTACAGGACTCATACCACAGGATAGTGTCAATTTCTTTGTCCAGAAATAAAGTGTCTCTTCAATTTCGACAACGTGAAGTTCAAAGATAAAGTTCTGGAAATGCTGTCAGGAGACATATTTGAGCAGTGAAGATTTTAACAGGTACTTGTGTGCTGGACTTCTTCACTCTTCAAGCTCCACTCTTCATCTCATATCAAGGAGAGGCAACAACCTTCTGGCAAGGTGCTTTGGGACTCAGGGAGGTGAGACTGCATGGCTTTTACAAAAGATGGCTATTGAAAACTTAGGACTTACAGGGTACTGTTAACCTACTAAAATTGGGACAGATACATGAAATGTGAAAAGAGGACAGGGAGGAAAATTCTCTGCATGGACTTGTCTCCTCATTCAGGCTACGCTTTTATCTGCATTTTATGGATACATATGGTATTGTAACACCTCTTGCCTTACATTTGGATGCTTTGTGTATCACTCCTTATTGTTTCAAAACAATGGTGAGAAAAAGGGGGAAAATGTGTTGCTAGTCATAATTTCTAAGCATTTCCAGGAATGTTCGCCTTTCCTGGAGGGAAAAGTTCCAGCTACTATTTCAGTAACCCATCCTGTCACACTGTCAGCTTGTTTGCTCTCATTTTTAGAAAAGCATTGTACAACTAGCACTAAAATCCTCTACAGCACAGGGAGCAGCTGTACAGCACAAAACTGCAGCTAGTGCCTACTGATTCAGACCACTGGCCCATGCTGCATGGTATTCTCTTTCAACAACGCGAAAACAAACGTGATTTGGGAAGTGCATGTGAGCTCCTTTACGTTTGCTGGGAGTGTTAGAGGGCACCTCCTTGCCTACCACCTCTAATATTCACAGATGTATCTCTTATCCCTTTCTGATCTGCTGGTAACATCTGCAAGAAGTTCCAGAAGTTCGATGCCAATGAAAAAAAGGAACCTGTCCTTTTACTAACTTTAAATTGATCCTCTGCTAATTTGATCAAGTAGCACAGGCCCAATCAGTGTATCCACCACCTTTATTTTATCACAAAACCTCAATTTTTTTCTGAAATAAATGGTCGCCAGATATTTAATCTCTTCTCTTAAGGCAGCTGCTCTACCCTCTTGAACATTGTGGCTGCCCTTTTTCACCTTCTCTAAATCCTCCTTTAGATGACAGACCAGGATTTCACACGATACTCAAGATGAGGACACATGAGATTTCAAATAGCAGAAAATAAAGCATCTCCTGTTCTCAACACCCTTCCTGATGATGCCCAGGATTTTTTGGGCTTATTTGTCCATGCTGCACACTGAGTTGATTTTGGCAACAGCAACTCCAAGATCCTTTTCCTAAGTTGTAATGATCATTTTCTAGTTCAGCATCATGTAAGCATAATTTAGATTATTAAATTACTTGTGCAAATACAGAACTCAAGCATATTTTGATATCATGCCTAAAATTAAAACGCAATCCAGCCCTTTTTCCAGTCCTTGGAATATAGATTTACTTCATTCTCTGACAACTTTTACAGCCTTAAATATGGTAACAGTTTTCAGGGGAAAAAGTTTACAAAGTATCATTGAAAACTTAATTTTGTAGCATTTTCTTGGTTTTCTGAAGCACAGCCCATTGCTTTAAACAAGGTCTGCTTGCTTTTCCAGACTAAAATTTAAAGCAGACATCCTTCTAAGCTTGGTGACAGCTTAGTGTTATTTTTTTTTATTGCTATCTGTATAAGGATTATAAATTGATTATCAAATTAACTTTATTAATTTGTTGAGAATTTCTTGCATTGCGCACTGCACTTCTTGTAACGCATGAGCTGTCACACCACACAACATATAAATAAGTTATATCCCATATAACTGCTTCCAAAGATATTCCATCCAAGTATTGGATGTTATAGCTAAGTTTGGCAGATAATTTTAAAGCATAAAAGCAAAACCAAAGCAGGTCATAGGATGAAAATTCCATATGGGCTGAATGTACAATAGGTCCCACTTTTAAACTCTGGCATTGGAGAAAACTCCACCTATTGTAAATATATTGAGTTATATATTTGGGTTGCTGGTATTTTTAGCAGTTCGCTGGACTACTTCATATATGTATGGAAATCACCTGCCTCAGATGACTGCTTTTGCTCTACGTGGATTGACTGCTTTGCTAAATCTGCTCCTTGTTTTCTGTCAGGATGTTTTGGAAGTGGACTAGACAGCAGTCCCGACGATCGCTACAAAAACAGCATTTGCCAGACAGAGGAACTGATGCTTATGGATTTGTGCCAAAAACAATTGACCTGGTTATCCTGACTGGGTAAATACCAGTATATCACTTGTAAGGGTCTGAGAGAAGTGTATTCATGCCTGGTTCTAAAATTCTGTTCATTGATACTTTTGCTAAAGGGAATGAAAAATAAACACACAGAATACTCACTGGAAAGAAAAAAAAAAAAAAAGCCACGAAAAAAACCCCAACAAAAACACTGGATGCTTGTTCTACAGTGTGTAAACTGCTGGAATATCCTTGGTCCTTGCCTCTTTATATGACTTGACTCTTTATATGATATCTACTAAAACCAGTATGAGCTAAAGTCACCTGTTTGAAAGTGATATGCAGGCTGGAGAGATTATCCATTTTAAATCAGCACAGTTCTGTTTCATATCCTCAAAAAGAAACACCTAATCATTTTAGGTTTGTTATTTCCTTTCCTACTTCCTCCTCATATAACAACTTGCCTCCTACCTTCCCTACCGAGACCTTGAGCAAGCTAAAATATGTAAATGATATCTTGCAGGAAAATCTTCTTGCCTCTTTTGTGCTGGGACCCTGGACCTTTGTTGTTTCAATACTCAATGCTCTACTTCTGGCAGAGATGTCTTGCCAGTTCTCATGCTAGAGGACTGTGTCTTCTCACACAAAGACAGCAGTGAGAAAAAAACCCATGGGGAGATGGTGTCCCCCAGTTTGGTTTGTGAGTCTGCCTGGGCCAGCAGGTCTGTGCCTTGCCCCTTGTTGTGTCTCAGACAAGGCCACTCATTACTTGTCTAATGTGTAAACAGTACAAGTTTTAGCTTTTGTTGTGTATAGATAAAGAGAAACTCTGCCAGAATATCCTGAAAATCCATTTGAAAAATCCCATATTTGGGGACAATGCAGAAAATTCCATTGCCGAGATAATGCCTGCTGAAGAAATATCCTTCACCTCAAGCACAACTTTTCTCTATTGGGCAAGTCTGCTGCTGAAAGGGTTGGATGTGAGGGTGACAAGGACACGGAATTATAAAATCAAAAAATCATAGAACTTCTTATGTTGGAAAATAAAACTGTCAAGGGCAACTGTTAAACTCACAGTGCTGAGTGCACCAATAAACCGTGTCCCTAAGCACCACATCTACCACGTCTTCTATATACCTGCAGAGATGGTGGCTCAACCACTTCCCTGGGCAGCCTGTTCCAGTGCTTGACAGCTCTTTTGGTGAAGAGATTTTTCCCTAATCTCCAATCCAAACTTCCTCTGGTGCAACTTGAGGCCATTTCCTCTTGTTCTGTTGCTTGTCCCTTGCAAGAAGAGACTGGCCCCACCTGGCTGAGACCTCCTTTCAGGCTACTGTAGAGAGTGAAAAGGTCTCCCCTGATTCTCCCCTTCTCCAGGCTAAACACCTGCAGCTCCCTCACCCTCTCCTCATAGGATTTGTGCTCTACATCTTCACCAGACCATTCTGATTCCCCATACCTCTTAACATGGATGGAGGGTTTCACCAGGGGTCTCCAGTGGTTTTATCCAACATATCAGAGTCTGCGGGGGCATCTTTGTGGTGAGAGGAAAGCGCAGATCTTTTAAGTTAGGATATGATGCTGCTGGGAATCCAGAAGGTCATGTTCTATAACTGGGAACAAATTTCAAATGTAGACTGATCCTTGTTTGATGTTTTCAGACATGTCAGCTTAAAGTTAATCAAGCAAAGTAATTTTTCTAGTCCTCTGAGTTTTGGGCTAATGTGTTTTGCTGTCTAAAGGATTTGATATTAGCCCTACTGTAAACAGGCATGAAATCTGAGATGTCTTTTGTCTCCTTGTGATTCATGCAGAGACCTGTAGCATTTTAAGCCCAGCAATCGATATAGAAAATTGACTTAAAGAAGATAAAAAATCATGTTTTATTTATCAAAAAGGAACTAGCTGTCAAAAAGCTGAGTAAAGTTGAAGAGTTAAAGAAAAGCTGTGCTAAAAGAAAGGCAAAGAACAAAATGTGATTGCCACTCTCTCTTGTGTAAGTAGAGAAAATATGACTTCTTCATGATTTCTGCTTCATCACCTGATGAGAAGCAAGGAGCCAGCCTCACTGCTGCTTTCCTAACAACATCTACCCCATCGATTCTGCCGGGAGCAAATCCGAGCACGAATGCCCTGAAACAACACTATGTGCAATTTCTTCCCACTCAGAACCTGGGACAAATGGTTCCCCCAGTGCTAGCAGGGGAACTTGCATGAGTAAAGGGAAAAAGATTTTGCTGGATATTCACATACTTCAAATGAACGTTTTTCCCCACATCCATAAGTATAGAAATGTAAACCTCCTCCCTCTTTCCCAGAAAATTAACATCTGTGTTCATCACTTTCCACTTTCTCAGTTTTCAGGAAGAACCATAATCCAGCTACAGTCATAGCCCATTAGCTTTTAATTTCCAGAGCAGTGCTGACTTTCAGACCCTCCCAGCTTTCCTTCTAACACATCATCACTGCCCACAAGCACAGACCTTCAATATCAACCTGGAGCTCTCTCTGTAATGGCACAGTTTGAGGAGAGGTGAGCAGACTGTAGCTGTACCAATAAAAAACCCTGAAGTACCCATCACTCTTAGAATTTGATGGCAAAATTATTTGCTTCTTCTGAGTTCAGGGATGTCTTTGTTCTGAATTTAAAATTTAAAAAAACATAAGATCAGATTATATCAGTTTAAGAAAACAGGTAAAATCTTAAATGTCATCTGTATTTTAAATATCATGAAGGTACATCTGCTATTCACCTCTCTGCCCAGCCCCGAGCTAAGATCTCAGAGGGATTTCTGTGGATTGCATCATGCCAGGTTACCTGGTTGCTACTGCTCCAGTTGATGCTTTACTGTCAGACTGCTACTGTCAGCTTATGTTTCTATCCTGCACAACAATGAAAGCAGACAGTTTGTGGGAATAAACCACTGGGAAGGACACTGATATGAAAATAGCTGTTTAAACATTAAGTATCTCAATAGTTCCTGACCAGGAGCTGATTTTTTAAAATCTTCAGGGTGTGGGGAAACACAAGCAGAATGTTGAAACTACCCATTTTATTCCAGTCTGCAAGTGGAAATGTTGGCCAGAAAATATCCTCTGATAGGAAAAAGCCTTTGAATTAAAGAACAGGTCTAAAATGTGCTGACCCACTCTTGGATAAGGATCAAGTCCTGCTTCATCCATGGAAATTCTGTAAGGGGCTGCAAAAGTAACTGTCACATGTGCTGGTCCAGGGCAAAGGGAAATAAATATTTCTCCCCAGTGTCAGGTAAGGAGTAATTCCAAGAGGGAATGGTGAATGTTCATCCTGCAGCCAAAAAGAAAAACAGGCTCAAAGCAGCCTCTCCCCTTCCCAGGAACAGCATTTTCAGGAAAACTGTGGACTTCCTACATGAAGGAGTGGAGCAGATGACTTTGTGCAGTTAAACAGTTAACTATCTTCTTTTGGGCAAACCATCCGTCCCCTCCTTCTTTTCACTTCTACCACCTTGTCCTACCTTGTGAGGATTTGAGAGCGAAGGGCAGCCCCTCTCAGCAGGCACAGCTGCTGCCCAGGGGAGACAGAGCCCTCACCCCTGCAGAGCCTCTGCCCCACTCCCAGTGACACTGCATGGCCCCACAGACCCACAGCACTCAGGGGATGGTGCCCCAGGGGTGGCACAGCTAAGTCACACGCAGTGGAGACACCTTTTTTTTTTACCTAAGTAATCTCATCATAAATATGAGCAGTAATCAAGAGCCTGTGAGATTATCTCCCCACAAAAAGTAGTCTTCAGGTGGATTTTAACTCAGCTGGCAAACACCTGGTAACAGAAGCTGTTTTCCACTGGGCTTATAATTTTTAATTATTATTTGAGGGAGTAAATGTGATAGTGTTTGCCTACAAAACCAAAAAATTTGGGTTTTTTTAACCAAAGAGAAAAGAGCATTCTTCCCCTCTGGTACTTTTGGTTGTGACAGAAAGCCTCAGTGGGGCCAGTGGGCATAGAGGAGCATACAGCAACCCTGTCACCAGGGTCTGAAATGGGACAGAGAGCACTGGTGTGCCATGGTCCCATTTGAAACTGTTTTGGAATCTGACCCAAGCTCAGGGACAGCCACTGCTGCCTCCATATGGGTGAAGAGAAGGTAACAACCTGAGATCACTGAGGGTGTCCTGCTGCTTTTCTGGCTGAAGAACCCCCAGCCTCTCCCACAGGTGACTCATGTCCCACCTTGTCCTGCTCCCATCCCGGGGCTGATGCTTCCCCAAAAGCAGCAGTTCATGCCAGAGCTGGGTCAGCCTTGCTCCCTCCCTCCACATCCTCCTTCTGTTTCTGAGCATCTGTAGTCCCAGCTCCAGCTTAGATGTTACCCTGCAGCCTTCTTTCTGTAGATGGTGGCTTCCTGCTGCAGGAAGTTACAGTTCTCCTTTGACTTCACCAAATACATCACCTCTTGTCCTTCACCTGCATTTTCAACAAAACAGATGAGTTATAATCTTGTGGGTATTTTGCTTAACAAAATGGTAGATAAAAATGCTCCCCTTTCATCAGGTTATTTTATCTCACATGCCATGTAAATAGCAGAAAGAAGAAAGCTCAGAAACTCACCAACAGCAGAGCAGAGTTTTCCTCTTCACCATCTGTTGTGATCTGCAGTGAGACAGCAGCTGCTGCCCCACTGCTGCAGAGAACAAGCCCTTTTGGCATGGAGAAATGCCATAAGGGACTGAAACAGCTTATTCTACCTCAAGTGTGTGATCCCCACTTTTTCGTGTGTGTTTGGTTGTTTTTGTTTTAATTTCATATAGTCTCACAATCCACAAGTTTAATCTTAGGTGTCACATTCAGATAACTCCTCAGATCCTTTTCATGAAATTTGCTGCTAGATGATAAAATTTATACACTTCCTCCTCATCCAGTTTCATTAGTCATTCCATGCTTCCAGTTTTATCCATGCAAGCTTTTCAGGAAATCTAGATTTTTTTATGTCTAGTGAACTTGCCTGGCTTTCAGTTTGATGTGGGGGCATGCACATACTGCAAGCTGAGATTTCTGCACTGTTGTGGCCAGGGCAAATTTGCAGCCCTGAGAATGGCACCCAAGGGTAGGTCCCAAGTTCATGCTGGTTGACAGTGGGAAAGGCAATTTTTAGAAGTTCAGTAGAATAGCACAGTCTGAAGCATTAGGTTTTTCTCAGTAAAACTGAAAGCAAGAGCAGTCATAAAAACTAGAAAAAGATCCAGTACCATGTTTTGTCCACTTTAGCTTTATTATATACAAAAACAAATAACTTAAGATCAATCATATACTCCAAAAATGACCAAGTAAAATTGTGTCAGATAGCAGAGGTTCTCTTAGCCTGATGTTTCCTCAAAATCATTCAGAGAGACCAAAAGAGGAAATTCCTTTCTAAAGCACCAAAATTTACTGGTCACCCATGTCTTCTGCCAGACACACTGGCATGAATCTAGATATAAGTAATGCCCTTGGTATCCCTTTGGATACAGCAGTTTTGTCCTGGTGGAAAGCTGTTCTCAGCAGTTTCCCATCAGTCTACCAACATCAGTCTGTGCAGGAATCCCCAACCACATTCTAGATGTGTCAGTGTAAGGGCAGGTAACCTCTGGGGTAGGGAGAGAGGAAAGGGAAAGTATTGCATGGCACCACAATATTGTGGCTATTCAGTTGAAACACATGACAGCTTTGGCCATTTCATTGAGCTGTTTAAAGGGAGGAAAAAAAAAAGAAGAAAAATAAATAAAAATACAAATGCTTTGATACCTGTAGCATGGACATTGTATAAGAAAAGGATTCTCTGTGAGAAGAGACTGTAAAACACGATGTTCTGAATGGTACCAAGCAATGGTAATCACATCACACTAGAGTGCTCCAAGGGCAGCAAAGATGCCAAGCAGACAAGAACAAGGGAGCTCCTCCACAGCCGTGCATATAAACAAAAGTGCAGGGATGTTTCCTTGGAAAAACCAATTACAAATATTGCCCACACAGAAAGCATCATACCATACCTTGACAATATTTTTCATTCTCACAAGTATGAAAATGAAGGGGCTGGGAGTAGGACAGCCAAGGACCTGGAGATGCTTCACAGCACCCTGTGATAGTGTCAGGATGAATCTTCCTGGAAGTCTCCATGACATTACTTTGATATTTGGTTCAGACAGAGTAGTCACCCACTCTTCTGGTGATACAAAATGTGACATGAAGAAATAATGGATTAATTCAATTCTGTCTTTAAAGCTGAGCTAAAGTAATTCATTCAAAAAGATACCTGCATAGCGATGTGGGTATTACAGCAATCCATAAGAAGAGAAAATTATTGGTCAAAGAGAGAAGGAATTAAAGGTGAAAGGAATGAGAACAGAGAAGTCTTAGGGTGCCAAAATGTAGAATTACAGCTCAGACTTCCTTCATTACTGTGAACACTCATCAGTGTTTCTAAGCCTAGAAAATGTGAAGTAACGTGAATTATCTTAAACAATATTCACTGAAGTTTGGGTATCAGTATGTACACTTGCCTTGGCAGTGGCTCAGAGCACGCATTGTATCTTTAGTGCAGCAATGATGATCAGCAAATAAAGATATCGAGGAGGATTGAGAATCATTGGCTTTAGAGAGAAAAGAAATTGGAAAGATTGGAAAGCTCAGCAAAATAAGGCTAATGTGCGTGAATGAAGGGAAGAGAGCAGTAGCAGGACTGAGAGGAAGCCCCAAAAGTGAGCAAACACAGTATTCTTTAGGAAGTACAAGGCAGAAAATGTGGATGCTGAAGAAAGCACGGGAAGGAGGTCTTGTCAAATATAGCAGTCATTGCAGAAGTCATCTACCCACAATAAGACCCAGAAAGAAACCTCAAGGAAGGTGCTAAGGCAGAGCAACAATGCATGGAGAATATAGGCACAAGATGTATCAAGTGGAGGTGCTGGACAAAAAAAGCACAACGCTGTTGGATTTCTGCTCTGCCCCCAGACTGTTCTCAGTGTGTTGTTGTGAGGAGCTATGTCTTTATACTGCATGCATTTGGCAGGATGCAAGCATAAATGTTTGGCTTCCAAAAAGAGAAACACACTAATTTTGATATAGACACTTAGATCAGACAGTATGAGGTGTGCATCGTGTGGACACTAAGGAGACTGCTAAAGCCCCTGGTCCCATTTTTAGATTGTTAAATCTTGATTTGGCGAGTCCATCTTTAGGAGATTATATATCTGTCCTATTACATCAGTGTATATACCTGCAACCTTTTAACACACCCTCAGGGCACCTCGCACAAGGTTTTCAGCTCAGGCATGGGGTATTTCAGCTCATACATTTATTTCAAGTGCCCTTCAACGCAGCTGCCCTCAACCTTGAAAAGCTCAAATTAAACCTTGTCTTGAGCCTGGCACAAAGCAGGTGATGGTTTCAGCAAGCAAACTTACACAGATTCACAAGACTAGAAGGAACCTACACCAAGCTTCTCACTGTTTCTGCACACCCTGAATGCTCTGGGCTCCCAGGTGCTGTGCTGCCAGCCCTCCCTTTGCTGCACCGACTGCTCTTCCTGCAGCAGGAGCTGCCAAGCCCCGTGGTGGAGCTTGAGGAAGGCAAGCAAGAAGAGTGTCTGCTGCACATGGAACCCTCAGAAAGGAGATTTTGGTGTGTGAAATTATATTATTCCCCAATCACAACAATCTCATCCGGTTCTTACAGGTCTTAATGTTGCCAAGCTATGGAGGCTGGTTTATGGTTACTGTGATAAACTCCTGAGGAAGGACTTGTGATAGAACATTTCCCACCAGAAATCTGAAGGAGACTTGCTCCCTTTTAAACTGCAGTTATTGCTTCATCATTGTCTACCCTATTATTCCTTGTCAGTTGAATAGGAATTTAAAAGCAGAACTTAATTTTTTTTATACATAAACATTTGTGGTAAGCAATGAGCCACAATAGTGTCGCAACCAAAACACAGTTGCTCAACGGCACCTGTTAGTGCAATTACTTTGACACAAAATGTGTTCTTTACTGTTGTCTACAGGGAAAACCAGCAGCAGCCTGTTACCCCGCAGCTCCAGCTGGCAAAAAAATTTGTTACCTTGATCTTGCCTCTTGCTGCAGATGAAAATAACAGAATTCCAGTGATTAAACTTGTTTTTCACTTCCTGTGAAGTGCATGCTATACCCTGCAACCAGATAACCTTGAGAGACAAGACTAAACCAAGCTGCTAATTTACAGATAAATATTTTCATGGTACATAGTATATACATAAGGGAAACCATACCTGAGGGCATATTTTTCCTTTATTTTTCTCCATGGCAGAATTATTTTTAGAGAGAAGGCAGAGTCTTAACAGTCATCTGTTTATTCAAATGTTCTCACAAACCCTTCCACAGTCCTAAGTGGAGGGAGACTTCAAATAAGTGGCTAAAGACAAAAGGACAACCATAAAATTAGGATCTGATCAGAAGTTCTGATAAGCTTCTCTTAAAATAAATGTCATTGTACAACAGCACAGATGTTACCCATATATTTAAGGTTAAGGGTTATTCTAAAGTGGTTTATGGAAAAATAACTGAAGTAAGAAACAGCATTCCAGGGAGGTTCAAATTCACTGCAACAGGGCATGTAGTTCTGGTGGGAAAGGTGTACAGGACCAAAAACATACAAAAAAGACCATTTTGCATTAGCCAGTGTGGAAGATCAAAACCACCCATCTTCTTAGCAGGTCTACAGGGAGCTTGATCCATAAGGACCATGTGAAATTGGGACATTTCCTCACATTTGGCTATTGGAGCAGATTTTCAGATATCTCTGTGAAAGAAGCAACACAAGGAAATGGTTTGGTAGGCATGGTCTGTCCATCTTCTATGCAGAAATTCAGCACAAGTATGATAATTTGGCTCTGAAGGTGTCTCCATAGTTTTGACACCATTACAGCAATAAAATGGTGCCTTGCAGTCTACACAGTCGTGCTGAAGTTAACTTTTTTGGAATAAAAACTCAGAAAAAGGTTGGGAAGCAAGCAGATGGAAGGATAAAAAAATGCATCTATCTGTGAAATAAAAAAGAATGAAAGAGATGCTGAAGTTATCATAGATAGTTTTCATTATCAAGTTATGACTTCAGCGTGATGGACCAAATACTGAAAGTCAATATTCAAAATAAGAATGGTTTAAGTGTTCTTCTCATAGGACATGCTCAATGGCCCACAAGATAAGGTCTTAATATATGGATTATGATGAAGTGAGGTCTAAGGAGAAAGGGCTCATCCTACCACTTAACAGAAATACTGGGGCTGGTACAATTTAGGATACATGCCACAAAACCAAGGAAAATAGTGTGATAGCAGTGTGCCATAACAGATGTAAAGGAGGCTCAAAAGAAATGGCATCTGAGAAGCCTGAAAGTGGACACACAAATCTGTGTTTAACATCTAAGCTTGTAAATTTTTCTATTTTTTTTCTATTCTTTTTTCCTTTAAAATTGGAAAGAGATCTCAAAAAAAAAAGAGCAAAATGCAGAAAAAAGGAGACCTGAAGGGAAAGGATTGTTCTTTGCAACTTGCAAAGCTAACATTGTCTAACAACAGAAGGGATAAATGTCAAAAAACCAAAAAACATTGTGTACAGTGCTAGCAAAAGGGCATTACTCACAGCCTGATATAAACAAGTAACAACTCCCATCTGGCAATAAAAGTCTCTGCGAAGGGAAATACGCTGAGGCTCCTGCCGTTGATAACTGAGGCCTGTTATGGGAAGTGCCTGCAGGATCCAACTGCGACTGCAGCAGAAGGAAGGGAAATGACATGCTCATGTCCAAAATAGTTTGGAGTCTGACAGTATTTGAGGCACTTCGAAATTACACACACTCAGACATGGAAAGTGAGTAGAAGTGGACAGCAGGTACTGAGCAGTTCAGCCAGCTGAGCTCTGAGATTGCTCCTTACCCCTGACTTTTTCATGGTGAAACATCCGTGTTACCATCAAACCTAATATCCCTTTTGGAGGAGGGAAGAGCAGAACCAGGCAGTGGTGGCTCAGACTGAAAAAACATAGGTGAAACACCTAGGAAAAGAAAAGTCAGAAACTAAAAACTATAATGTTTTTGATAATTCCAGAGAAGAAACTGTCATTCATACAGAGCTTAAGCCACAGCCTGCCGAAGCCAAAAAGAGCCTTGCTGTGAGATTCAGTGGGCTTTGGCTCATGTCCATCAGTTAAACGCTTTCTCTGGCAAGCCTACAGAGTGATTCAGCCCCAAACCGCTCAGCACAGCCAATTTCAAAAGTGCTATTCATATTCTAAAAAAGGCGACTGGACGTCATTCCCCAGTCCCAGTTGCACAATTGTCTCCAAACAGGTGGCAGAAACAACATCCGTCACTGGCCAGAATAGCAGAGAGAGTCTGCAGTCTGTGCTGGAGCAAGATTTTACATCTAGCACTCATACTATGGAACCAATTTGATATTTTCCAATGACATTACTCTCTTTAAAGCACTGGTCAAGGTTTTTATTTTTTCTTTTTTTTTTTTCCTGATTTCACTGCAGAACGAATATATTCATCTCCTCTTACAGGAAATCACATTAGCATGTGGAACTCATACAGCAAACAGTAGCAGGCATGGTAAATACACTTGAGGGCTTTCCATTATGTCAGGAAGAAAGATTCACAGAAATTAAATTACCATTTTTAGATAAAGGTATTAGTAATAGTATTTTGGATAAAGGAGATTGCAGTACATCTCACAGAATAGGAATTTCTGAGGAAAAAAAGCAGATATTTTTACAGCTTACCCAGGAAGGATGCCAATCAATAGGCATAAAAATACATTATTTGTCCTGTGTTTTGCAAACAGAGCTTTTTAAAAAGATTCTGTTTCCCCACAACTCCCAGGGAATTTAAGGGAAAGAAAGAAATTCATATCTTACCAATCTGATGGGGGAAAGATCAAAAATTAACAGGTAACATTTAACTATTTACAATTGACATTTTTATGATGACATTTTTAAAATTTAAAGGCTTGTTTGGACAAGGTGTTTATTTCAATATTTTCCCAAATGAAATTTTTACTGTTCCTTTCAAAATAACATTTTTATGCTTTAAAACAATCCAGACAACAATGAAAAGATGTTGACAATCCCACAAATTTAATACAAGGTTTTGCATTTAGCTTAAAATTTAAGTAGTTTCTCTTCTGCTGGACTCATCTCACCTCCCCTCTAGCTTTTTAGATCTGGGTCAATGAACAAAATTATCTGTTTTTTAGACATGTTGTTTGAACAATAACTTAGGCTGAGTCTGCAGTGTGGTTGGTACTGAAAGAGAACAGGCAATACAGAACAAGACTGCTGAATTTCCTGTTGCCTTGTGCTTGCTGGGAATAGTTCATGTATTTCATGTGCCTGCAGCACACCTTCTCTCTCTTAGGGCACTGCTCTTTAGCCATTTGCAACTGCTGAAAACACTGCAGGAACATACATCATCAGGCCCCAGGGGTCCACATCCTAAGAAAATATTGGATATTTTCTCATAGCACAAAGCTGTTCTAGAAACCTCTTGATGAGATAAAGCAAAGAATAAAACTAACTTTCCAAAGAAATAGAAGGCCAAGTTTTCATCATCATTGAAGAAAATTTGGCCATGCTTTATAGCATCAAAAAGATCGGAGAGGTTTCAGTAGGAACAGGATTTTAAGAGAGTCTGCACCAGTCTCCATACAGACAAATTATTTCCTTTTGTTTTGAACTTAATGTGGGAAGTTTTTTTGCTTGCGTTTTTTTTTTTGACTTTTTTTTTAAAGTTTTGGGCAAAGACATAAAAAGGAAATCTCCATTCTCTAGTAATAGGTGCATGTAGGAACTTGTTGAGGAAGAAGACATTCCTACAGGCATTTCTCAGCTGCAATTTCACTGTTCACATACCTCAAGCAGGAAAACATAAAGGATCATATAAGTATTCCCACTGGCACTCTTTGTCATTTCTTAGCAAGAAAATCATCTTGAAGAACTTGCCTCGTGTTTGATGCAAAAATCCAAAATTCATTGTGTGATAAACATTCACATTTAATAGAGTTTTCTACAGGCCTTTCCAAAGGAAAAGAAAAAAAACAAAACACCCAAATGAGACCAAACCAAAACCAAACAAATTCGCTCACAAACAAACAAAAAAACCAAAAATAAACCTAAACCAGCAGGGAACATGTCATGCAGCAATGCTCCAAATACTCCCAACTTGAGCTCTGCCACAGCTTGGTTAAATTAAAACAATGGGGTAGATCTGAGAATTGCTTCCTGTTTCCATTCCTCTTCCCTCCTCTTTGTTTGGCAGGAGAACAGGCAAGCAGAAAATTTCCCCTGGTGAACTGTAACCTGTGTTTGATAGTGAGGCCAAATTATACAACTGAATCAACATACTCTGATCTCTAACTATCACTTTTCTATCTTTTCATCGCACATAACCCATTCAGCTTTCCTCTCTGATTTTCTCCCCTTAGCCTTTAAACACGCCCATTTGCAAGCTGCTGAGGAGTGCTGACCTTGTCTTCAAGATCCCCCAACCTGACAAAAGCTACACTAACCCTGCCAAGGAAAAAGGACAAGGGCAGGTTGTGCAGGTTTGCTTTCCCAGGCAAATCTCGACATACAAGAAATTTATAACTGAGAAGTTTAAACATGTTGTAAGAATATAAATATGCTGTATATATATAAGGTACTATATATGCTCACGTAATATGTCCTAACAGGAACACTTGCAAAATGTCTGGCAAACAACCAAGTGGTATTAAAAGGCTGTCTTTCCTCACTCCACATTGTAATGTTTCTGTTCCTTGTTGTTAAATGAAATGAATACAACAAATAACAAGGGTTGAAAGGGAAAGGTGTACTGCAGAGCCTCCCTAAGCAGGAGGTAGATCTGTAGAAAATTAATATCTGAGTAATAAAATGCTTCGGGTTTTAATCAAAGCAGATTATTCATTTTTGCTTTAAAATGAGTGTGCTTTCTGTGGTTTTTTCACAAGTGAGAACTTTTTTTTCCTCTTGAAAAGCTAAGGAAGATGCACTTCAGGAAACCCTCCAAGTAAATCTAAACACAATGGTTTGGAAATCTTCCCTGATTCCTCTTGCAGTTTACTTTGGCTGATGTGAAAAAAAAATACACATCTTTCTCATGCAGAGATTGACCTACATGCCTAAGTTTACCACTTGTAAAGTCAGAAGATTAAATATGTAGACAAATCTTTGAACAGGTGAGGCTTAACAAACTTTTGATAAAAAAGCAGAGGAATATGTGTGATTGTGGATGACATCTTTTTCTCTCTAGATGCTGTAAAAGCTAAGTGCAGTCTGCAGCACCTTACAGCTTAATTATCAACTACATACTAAGTTCTTTCATTTCTTTCCTCATTTATTCCTTCTTCTAGCTGACAGCTGGTAGTTTTACTTTGTTCTTGCTTTGAGAGTGCCTACATTTTACTGGTAATAAGTCCTTTCAAAGAATGCTTGGAGTTCCTTGCAGAACACAGTGTCTTCCAAACAATCCCATTTCATCTGTCAGAGAGCCCAGAGATTTTCAGCAACTCACTTTGAGTAGATTAGAGTAACAGATATCCCCTTGAAGTCTTCTCTTGGAGAAGGCAGGTCTGCTCTGGAGCACTTATAGCTCAAAGGCAATTACCACATATTTCCAGAAGAAATTCTAACTTGGTGGCACAAAGGTACACTACCACACTGGTGTGAAAAGGCATTCCAGATAATTAGAAAAGTAAAATTAAAAAAATAAAATAATAATAAAAAAAAACCATTCTGTGTTGTTGGGTTGGGTTTGGATTGTTTCAGGTTTTTTTACTGGACACTAGAAATTATGCTCTTCTGATACTTTTTCTTTGGAAATGAACCACCCAAATGAGTTGTTTATGAAGAAGACTATGAAATGCTTTGTGAACTCCAGCAGATAAGATACTGTAATATAGTGACTCATAGATCTCCTGGTGTAAGCAGGCTAAATTTCCATAGACGCTGCACTTTGAAGTCAGTCCTACAGTGGATGTTGAATGTCACTCCTGAGAGAAAGAGAATATATATCAAATGCCATGTGCCTCTGACAGACACTGCTTGGGAGACAAAACTCAAAATGAATGTAGAGAATAGGGCCTGATCCATGGAAGCAAGTCTGTGCACATCTTAGGAAACTAACTTTATTTAAGGTATTCACATTAAAACAACACAAAATGCTAAAGTAGAATTAGCATCAAAAGCACACGAAGGATCAAACAACCAGCTATGCTTGTAATCCAGTTATTAACATAACAGCTTGAGTGGTTCAAAGAAACCTGCAGCAGAATGAATGGAGCTTGGAATGAGCTCAGGCTGCAGTTCAGACCTCAAGAGAGCATCACTACATCACCCTAAAAAGAGAGTTGGACCCACCCTGTGCTCCACTTCAGCAACCCTAGATGTCAAAAGAATCACTTAAAACATTATAAAAGGTGAAGGTGGTTGAGAGGACTAGTAAAAGTGCAAATGGGAGCAGCAAAAAATTCACAAAATAGGAGCAATGGAAATGAATCCAGAAAGCCATTCAGTCAGAAGGTTAGAAAGCCTGAATCAGGAGAATTATTAATATTAATGTGCCACTGAAAAATGTGAGGCAAATCTTTTTATACATAGCTGGACAGAAATGAAGCTAAAAGAACCTGTGTAGAACTCAGGGAATAACCTAAGTTCTCACTGAAACAAACAAAAAAAAAAAGGAGCAAGGTTAATCCAATGCTGGTATTTGAAACATGAAGAAACAAGAGAAATTATAGCCTGAGTTATTTTATCAGGGGTGGGATCATTCAGGAGATGAACACAGTCACCACACACATATACTGTCTGTTATGAAACATGTCATAATTAAAGAAACAAAATTCAATAACCAGGGTCCCACCAGGGGGTACTTAACCATTTAAAATTATATACAAAGAAAGAGCAATGGTTAACAAGAACACCAGTTTATTTATCTTCTGTATCAGCCTCAGCACATATTATGTGGACACAGAATTGGGCAAATTCAGTGTTGGCTAGCATATTATACTGCTACCATTCTTTGCCAAGAAACAAATTTTTAAAATAACCCACTAACTATGCATCAGTTAATTTGGGATCCTATATTTTAAGCACTTAAGCTTTATTTCAGCAGTGTTCTGCACTTAAATCTTTCCCCACTGAAGTTCCTGTTTTGAACATCCCGTACTATTCTGAAAAAAATAAAATGCTTGCAGAGACCATTGGCCATTCAGCTTCTTGTGTGGCCAAGGTCTTGAGGGTTTAGTTTTGAGAAATTGAAATGCAGTAACCTAAACTTTGTAAAATAACTGAAATTTGCTACTAATAATTGGCCTTTGGGGAGCTCAGCTTAATCTGTGGCACATTCCACCCCTTCGCCCTCCTTCCCACCAACCCATGAGCACTAAAGAGAAGCAAAACATGTAATTGAAATGTATTAATAAGAAGAAAGTCCCACATCAGAGATTATTAGTTGTAGGAAAACTAGCTCCCCATTAAATTTAAGGCATTGACAAAGCAAGTAAATGTACACAGGCAGAATGCTTAATAACTGAGAAACATAAGACTTCATAGATTACCCAAATCAAGGAAAAAACCCTTCATTAACAGATATGAAAAGGACTAAACTACATTTTGTGGTGGGTAAAAGCTAAAGAATCAGAAAGCTAAGAACAACAGCACCTTGGAAAGCTGTATGCTCACAAAATACTAGATGCATATGTTCATGCTACTGAGCTCCTGGCATCACAGGGATGAGGCCTAAATATGAATTTAAATTTCATGCTCTAACTCTTGCAAAAATAAACAAACTGTCAGAAAGGTCGAGCAAGTTTCATATGTTCTGATACTTTAACTTCTTTTATCCTTGTAGCAGATATGTCTACACACACACACACACACACACACACAAGAGCTGTGTGAGGTGACAGTCAAATAAAAATATTTTTTCTGAACTGTGGAGGCAAAAGTTCTATTGTAATTCACTTGAGGTTTTGGGAGAGCAGTTCATGGGTGGTTAATATTTTGCCTGACTCACTGAGAAGAACTAATAAAAGTAAAAGCTGTGCAGCTGCTCCTTCTAATCTGAAAATAAATCACAAAGGCAGGCACAAACAAAAGGCAGGTGAGTTCTCAACTGAACGATTAAGAGGAGGACAAACGAGGAGGGAAAATAGGTAAAGTAATCCACCAACTTCTTCAACAAAATTTAATCAGAAAAGTGGTTTAGAAAGGGGCCACAAATCTACTGAAAACAAAGTTTCAAATAACAAACACCAATAAAAGTACAAAATAAATAATAGCCTCAAGGCCAAAGTCTAGAGATTAGCAGAGCAATCAAAACGAGCCAGAAACAAACAATCATAAGTCTGCAAAGCAGTCTGTCAAGGAAACAGCTCTCAAAACCAGATTTAGAAAACAAGATCTGTGGAGGGAACGGTCGAAGGCTGACTGATAGTGCCAATATTTCCACCCCTGCTGGGATTTCTTGGTGAGTGCCAACCTAATGAAACAACAAGTCTTTTCCTAAAAAGCAAGTACACATTGCGAGGATAAGGGATCATAAGGATCAGATCGAAAGTTTGCTGCCGTAATCCTAGCATTAACAGAGCTATTCCCTCTTGGCACTGAAAAATTTTGGTGACATTGACTTACATTTACTCTTAGGAAATATATTGGAGCTGTACTGTGGGATATGGTATACATTAGCCCAAGTGGCAATAATCAATACACATTGGGAATACAGTCAATCAAAATACACACTGAGATTCAGAAGCCTTGCCCTGACCGTGGATCTGAGTACTTATTTGAGACAAAGTATGCAAAATGTCCCCACTTAATCTTCTGCATCCTCCAAAATCGATGGGATTTGGAAGCTACTACAGCTCTCAGACAATTGTGGATTTATATTCTGAGGATTAAAATGTCACAATATGATCACTTGGGGATACAAGACCCTTGCCTGCAAGATAATAACACCCACAACAGTAATATTTCAGAATATTTCCAGCCCTTGAATCTAGACCATTGGCAAGAATTTTATAATTGCACATGAATGTTCCAAAATTTAACTATAAAGAAATAAAAATTTTCTGCTGTATATTAAAAAACCTTATCTCTTTTTTTGCCAAAAAATTTATTCTGGTAAACTTGACTTTCACCACTAGCTCTTTTTACAACTAGACCTTGTTGCAAATCTCCTGTTGCACCCTCCCTGCTAAGGTAGGCTGTTGCCACATTTGGCAGTGGCAAGCCCCAAACTTGCAAAGCTTGTGCGTATTCTGAACTTTCTGGTGACAAATCTCGGCACTGAGGTTACAGAACTGATGACATGCGTGAAGATGAGCCCACATCTGATCAAGTATTTGCAGGGTCCTACCCCATTATTATTAACAAAGGATCATTTCAGGGAGAGACCAGAAACTTTTGTTTGTGTAGGAGGAATAAATCCCGTACAGTTTTAAAGCTCCTGAACAAATAGGGGTTTCATATTTGTCTGTGTCTGCTGTCTATTTTGGATCTTTGTCATTTACCCTGGACCACATTTAGGCCTGGAGCAGCTGAGAGAAAAGTCTGGACATGTTTATTTTTTTATTGCCCATGGAACTGAGCCACGAGATAGTCCTGCCTGAAAGGAAACTAACCCTGATTGCATGACTGATGGGATTGCAGTGTAAAAAAAGTCCATTTTAAAGTTTACCCAAGAGCAGCGTCTCTTCAAGTAGTGTGACCCTGTGGCTTCATTTAACATTTCTAGGACAGAGTCTGCAAGGTTAATGTGTTAAGACAGTAAAAACTTTCCCTTTGCCTTGGGCACATCACTTCTATTCAGCAAGGCAAATAACACCCCACCTACTGCAGCCTGCCCAGAAGCCCAAATGCTGCACAGCAACAAGCCTCTGTTGCTTCCCGTCTCCTTGTCTCCTTGAGACTGACATTGCCGGGGTGCTGAATAGCCTGGTGGGAAGAGTTCAATGCAGGGTTTGCACTTTCCCAGCCATTAGCCAGCTGCCACCGCATTTCATTATCTTAGGGGGTGCTTTTATACATCAAAGGCACTTCCAAACAGTGAGATGAAGTGGAAGTAACTGAGCTTGGTCCACGTTGCAAGTTGTAGTATTATTTATTGTCGTTATTTTTTGCACCCGTCTCATGCCATCTGGCCCGCTAACTGTAAAGGCTGGTGATGGAAAAAAGACTCAACACACCCCTCTCAATTTCTTGGAGTGAATTCTGCTGAACAACTAGGCCTTGGAGCAACTGCCTGTTGTTATCACGACTGTTCATTGTTTTGCACAAGGAGCCCTCTAAAAAGCAAGCGGAAAAAAACAAAGGTAGCAGACAGGATCTCATGTGAAAACAGAGTAAGCAGAGCATGAAAAGCGTCACTGAGATGGCTTTTACTTTGCTTTCTTTCTGATGTAGCCAAGAAATAAAGAGTTGAAAAAGATTTTTTTTCAGTCTTCTAAAGAAGTTTCCTGTGAACAAACCAAGGTAGTGGGTTTTGCATAAGATCGCCTAAAATCACTGTTCAGCTGTTTTAACTTACTTCAGCTTTTGTCTTATTATGGCTTTCTTTTAATGACAAAAGCCCATATGGCTGGTGACTTATTGTACTTCTCCAGCGTTTGAAACCTGCTTTCCATTACTGGAAATCTCTGATTGTTATATTCACAAAATCTTTAGAATTACATTAAAAGGTGAGAAAAAGCGAAATCTTTCTATGTGTCACAGACAGCTTGCGAGTAGCTTAAACAAGAGTTGTCAGTGGAAGTATGATTAAGTGCCACTGCACTCTTACACAGGGGCTTGGTTTTACAGTCCACAGAATAAACCACAGCAGATTTCTACTTTGTGCCTGCCTGCCACCCAAATGCCCTGCTGCCAGGAAAATAAGCTCAACAAGAAATGCTCCGACTTTCATACTGACATTTTATGGCATAGATATTTTGTCTAATGATTTCTTTTACTTTCCTTTAAACATTAACTTGAGACTTTAGAAATACAGTAGTTTCACTGTGAGTGAGGGCAACTGAGTGTGCAATGGCTTAAAAAAAGTCCACTTGCAGAACATTAGTTCTCTTTTTCATAAATCAAAACATTGTTTGCAGTGTTTGTTTGCTTACCATGTTACCATGAAAATAAGCATCTGCTATAGTGAATTCTTGTGTGAAAGGCTCTGATTCTGTAAACCAAGTCATAAAGGTAAAGCTTTTGCTCATACAGTTTCTAAAGGAGAGTGCGCATAAAGAAGAGTTTGCAGCATCAGGGACAAAAATATGTGTGTCTTTTTTTAGGCTTGATTAACTTAATTTGAGATTGGCATGAACAGGAGCTGAGTACAAGATGTTTAATTTGGTCCTAAAATCTCTTTCTATTTTGCACTCACTGCAGATGACCTGTAAGCTACCAACTAGATTGCTACCCAAGACTGACTTGGAAACAGTAGTCAGAGAAAGCAAGCTACTGGCAGCCAACATCAAAAACAAAAATCCCTGACCTTGACTGTTCTTAACACAAAAGCCCTTTTCCTGCTGTTTTTCAATGAATGAATGAATGAGAGCCAGCAAATTATATAGCAGACACTTTCTTCTGAAAAGATAAAGTAAATCTGTTTTATTTCTATATACAATCTGCTGCACAAGCACAAAGACAGGAAGCAATATTGGGAAATTCTTAAAAATATGATTTGTGCTGGATAGAGTCTCTTCCTTCTCCTTTATATCACTTAGAACAAATAATGAGCCAAGAATTTCCTGACCTTTTGCTATTTGCTTGGAAAATATATTCTCCCTTCCCTGCTACTGCTTTATGAAGAAAGAGTTTATTCCTAGTGGTAGGTTTTGAATTTCACTTAAAATAAAACTGCATCTTATATACTCTGCTCTATCTCTTCCTCTGCCATCCTGGCTTTCTTAGTAATGGGATTGAACAGGTGCTGTGACACAGCTTTATTTTCAAGCTGCACCCAGATAATCTTCCCCATTTTAGAGCATGGCAGGCATCCCTTCTTTGGTAACCAACACTGCACCACACAAATGGAGAGAACCGTCACAAATAAATAAGTCTTTTTCTCAGTTTTAGAAATATGATCAAGTCAGATGTATCCAGTAAGGCCTCACCAGACAGATTTGAGCAGTACCTCGAATGAGCTGTCCACAGGAGGCCTAAGGCTCATGGGACAGACATTTTTATGCGGATGGACTAGGAACTGCTCAAAAGCAATATGGCCAATGCAAGCAGGTTTCCCATCTGTTTCATGCAATAGGATGGCACCTCTTTTGTCATTTCAATGAACATTTATTCCCCATCCAGGACCAAATGCGTAAAACAGGGCCCCCTGATAGGCTGGACAGGCAGCATTTTACCCCAGTGGCCCCACAAGCTGTCATTTGGGCTATGGCACCTGGACAAGACACCGCTCGGGGAGGCAGCTGCAGTGTCTTCTGCAGAGAGATGGGTAGCCAGCACAACCCCACTCTGCTGGGGTTTGGGGGAGGGAAACAGAAGCTGCAGGGCACAGGGCACAGAACAGCCCAGGGAGTAGAGGGAAAGCCTCCGGGAGGGGCTTTTCTCTGGAGAGGTGAGTACTTGGTCTCGGCACTACGTTTGTCTGGGAGAAGAGGATAATTTCACCCTCTGATAAACTGGATTAGAGAAAAACTCACTTAATTAGCCCTCAGGCTCAGTTCCTCACCTGATGAAAGCAGGACCAGCTTTCACTGTCCCACTGGAGCAGAGCAGCAGCTGAGGATGTGGCTCCCAGCGTTTTCTGCCCTCCTGCAGGGTCTCTCCTGGCAGCGAAGACCTCAGACCCTCACTGCAGGCAGGTGCACACTGAGGGCACACTGCAGCTTGCCCAAAAACAGCTCCCCTGGAGAGCATGGTCCTCTCCAGCCTTCACCTCCCCTTTGCCATTCTGCCCGGCTGTCATATGGATGCTTTTCTTTGCCAGCTGGTTTGGAGCAACCCAAACTGCTACTACAGCAAGGCTCTGGAGTGGCAGGAAGGAGAAAGGCAACTTTTCCAACTCTGAGAAAAGAGGATGGAATTAGAAAGAGAGAACGCAAATGGCACTGCATTCACAGGTTGCCTATAGATCTCCCAGGAGAAAGGAGAATGTGCAAACACGCTGCAGCTCTCAGGATTCCCTGTTGAAGTATGTAGCAGCCCTGGCTGAGAACTGGTCAACCAGGGCCTAAACCTGATGGTCAGAGGTAAATGAAAATTTAAATGACGTATCCCATTCACCAAAACAATTATAATAGTAACATCCCATGAGAAAATGTATTTCCTCCACTTCAGAGTATCTTTAAATATCATAACAGCAAAGACTAAAGACAATAATAGTTCTCACTTTGTTTCAGATATGGTAAACTAAAAGCAGCTTTCTTTAGATTTATATTTCATTAAAGGTCACCGTGAATGATGAGTCTCTTCTGAACTGCTCAGCTGTTACCATGCAGGGTCACTGTCTGGACAACCCTCCCAACACACCAACAGCTAATGAGCAATGACAATAAGTTGTGAGGCACAATTCAAGGAAACAAAAAACAAAAAAAAAATGGAAGGATATGAATTCTACAGAGCACACAAAGAAAAAATGGGTGGGATGCTTGTTTCCTCAAATTGTGTATCAACTTCATAAGTTAGCTACAAATTATCCCCCATTAAAGGATGAGGGTATCATCTTACATCCCACCTTTATGTTTTTTTTTCCAGCACTCCACTGTGGATCCAGATCTCTGCTTCTTCTGTTTGAAGCACTGTAATCTTTCTATATGTTTCTGAAACATGGAGTATAGTTGCTGACATGATTCACATGCTGGTGTTGCAGCACAGAAAATCAACAGATAACTTCATAATATCTAGAAAAAAAAAAGGAATCATGGTGCAGATGTACATTAACATACTCAAATGGTAGTGCTTGAAGTATATTTAGCAAGACAACAAATAAAAGATTAATTACAACATCATGAAAACAAAACAGATTTTTCATACAAAATCTTGTAGCAGCTTTCAGACAGGATTAATCTGCATCCCTGAATGAGGTATTTTTAATATCTTTTTTTAAAGCTCTGGGTTTAGTTTCTTGCTACTTCATTGTCTCGTTTTCCCCCAAAAAGCAACACTTTTTTTTTCTCTTTTTTTTGTAACATAAAAAATACATTTTAATCCAGTTGTTTGGTTTGTATGTTATCATTGCTGTCTTCTGCTTTCAATATGATATACACAGTAGCTAAAAATGCTGTTGTACTGTTACACTGTATGCAGTACACAATGTACCAAGTGCATGTTTATTCTTAATCCTTAGCAGCTCCCAGTCATTAGCTAACAAAACAGAGCACTTTTTTTTGGTTGGTTGGTTTTTTTAGGGAAAAATATGGAAAACCCTGTATCCATCTTAAGAAATTATTTTCTCCTCTGGTATCAAAAGGTTTTAAACATTGGCAAGAGGCATGGTTTCCACAACACAATGAGAAGTGACCCCATATAAAAATACTGATTTACAGATCAAATTTACACATCTTTTGCTTCACAAATATGGAATTGCAAGGCAAAACAAATGTGTTATAACTGTAAGGTGGCTTTTTCTAAGGAAATATTTATGTGTTTAGGAGCCACTAAATTTATGTTACTGTAAAAGAGATTACTTAAATATCTTCTTACCATTACAGCAAAAAAATATTTTTGGGTTTTTTTTTTTTGCATCGAATACACACTCTTTATATGAGGAAGAGTTGCAAAGGGATATAACAAGCATGGGTTTATGTTAAAGATTAAATAGCAAATATGTAGTATAGTAGTTGTCAAAACAAAGCAAAATAAACTAACTTTTTTTCATTGTTAGAATTTCACAAATTAGATGAAAATTCAGAGTTAATCAAATATAAAAAGAAATGAAACTGAAAGAGGTAAGAAAACTTATTTTGACAATGTTAAATAGATAGCTGGGATCTGCTGGGAATACATACCTTGGTTTCATCTGATTGACCTCATATCATTGCTGTGGTGCATAACTACACCTGACAGGTCATTGATTGTCAGTATGTAAAGCAGATCCTTGGGGAAATAACTTGGCAGGGAGTAGCTTCCCATGTTTTTCACATTCCCACAGCAAAAATTCAAGTCCTTACTCCACTATTCACCACATATAGAGAAGCAAGAAAAACAGTGCCCTTATGAAAGGCTTTACAAATGACAAGGATGGTTAGCAACTGCCTCACATGTCAATTAACAAATTTCAAGCTCAGATCACAAGTATGACAGAATAATATTGATGTCAAATTTCAGAATGAAAAAAGCAGTACATTTTTTTTCTCTTTTCAGTCCAGCTTTCACTCCACAACTCCACAAACTTTAACACTTTTCATGTTCAATCCTGCTTCATAATTTTGCCACAAGTATGCAGCGCACACACATGTGCACAATAAAAACCCCACGATTAGAATACTGTTTATTCTGCTGCCACAATAGCAATTTTACTCTACTTTGTGTGACCAAATGTACCATAATGTTTTCATCACCAAGTTAAAGAGAGTATGCCTAATGGCTTATACAGTCCTACTACACAAGAACCCTATTCAAACATTTGCTCAAGTCATGCATGGCTTTAGTCACATGCATAATAGCCTACAGACAAAAGACACAAGAGACAAGGAGGGCTTTGTGTATCAAACTGAAAGTAGTATTTCCCTGTGCTGATTCTATGTAAACATCAGAGATCTGCAGGATATCATATTAACATGATTTTTTATCACAGAAAAAGAAAGATAAATCAATGCCTATAACTACAGTAGCTGTGTCTGGAAAGAACAGTTAAAAATGATAATGAGAAATTTAGATGTCAGCAAAAAAAAGTGCAAAAAAACCCAAAAACCAAACCAATGTTTTTCACATGTAAAACATCTGTATCACTTAATATAGATAAATCAAAAAGCCTTTTTTGTCAGGATATAAAAGATCAATCCTTTGGGGTTTTTATTAGCTAGATGGACATGCTCACAAATTCATGAAGAGACAAAAATAGGTAAAAATCTTTGTATATTAAGTGTTCACTGATAGCATACTCCATCGCCCAACACCTGCATAAAGCCTTGCAGATGAACATGGGGCTCCTGCTCTGCAGTCAACACCACCCATAGGCTGTCACCCCAAGAAAAAAGGGCAGGGAGAGGGAAAATGTTGTAAAAAAAAATCAATTCATGTAAACTGACAGGACAACCCCTCCTCCACCCCTCACCTTCACAGCACACAAAGCTGCACTTCACAGGAGCAAAAAAATACAACTACAAAACTATGAGTGAAATCAGAGCAATCTGATCACACTCATGGGCCAGACAGAAAACCCTTCTATGAATCTGGTCAGTCAGCAGAATTGTCTCGAATCAGATGCCTACTCTGTAACACAGGACTGGCTTCGGGATCAACCATGCCATTTTCCAAGCAAAAACCAATAAGGGATGCAGTCCTATGGATCAAGTTCTTGTTTCCAGAAAGACAGCTAGATGTACCTCTTCTACATAGTTCAATTATTTAAGAATGACAATAAAATGAAATATTTAGAAAAATTCAATCTTTGAATCTTTTTAATAGACAATCGTGCCTTATAATACACGTTTGATATAAATATAATGCATCTGTAGCTTTTCCATCTGTACAATCTGCAGTTTGTTAGGAATGAGGTCGGTATCAATATTCCCACTTTTGAACAGAAATCAGGATATGAGAAAAAGTGAACTAGCTCGAGTCAGTCACCTGAAAATTAACCAAATGCTTTCTAGACCCAAAATTTCTGAGTCTATGTACCAAATCTACAAGAATGTGCTGTCCTCCTTAATACCATGCTGAGACCATAGCTGACAAGGTCCTCATTATGGCTAAGAGTTGTATAATTCTATAAAGAATTGTGAAATGGAAGTCCATTCTACAATGAAAAAAAAAAAAAAAAAGGTTAATTTATAGTAACAGACACTTTAATGGCAATGGTTTAATTTTGCTAAAATATTGAGGAAGAAATTGTTGCTCAGGTCCAGAAAAAAATTTCTAGTCAAAATGAATAAGACAGCTGCCTAAAATTGCTTTTTAGTTTGAATCCCCTTGCACAGTGTATTTCCCAATTAATATTTCATACTCAGTATCACACAGCCCAAAAAGACAGACTGGTGATGTGAGCTTAATGGAAGAACTGTTTTGGCATATTTATATCCGGCATGCATGTGGCCCAGGGTGCCAGGAGGACTGAATTTCACAGGGTATGTTTGTCAAATATTCTTCCAAGTGTTTATGCCAGGTGATCTTATTCCCTGCACGGTAATAAGAGGTCAGCAAAATCCTTCCTCCAAAAAGGAAAACTTGAAGAAGCAACAAAACACACCAAAAAGGCCTTGTTGGGCAGACTGCAGGACGATGCACCCCTGGGAGGAAGCAGAGCTGCTGATCTGGCAGTTAGATAGAGGCACTGCCCTTTGCAGAGTGTTTTTCAGGATAGTTATCTGGCTGCTGCACACACTGATACACCCACAGCCACGGGAACAGAGCTATTCCTACACAATACATATTTTGCTTCTCATATCTTGTACATATGGCTGCTGAACCCTTGTTAAGAGACTATCTCCATCTACCACTGCATGTAGAGTGCTGTACTGTCAACATGTTTTTTAGACAATGTGTGCACCAACATTTCTAAAATTAAAGAAAAAACACACATGTGCTATGGTGGTACCTACAGATTAACTATACCCTGAGGAATTTAAAATATTAGAAAAGATTGAGCAATATTTGCCTGTGATTTCAAATAATTACTGCTCCCATCCTGAGACCCACCTTAGAGATGGTTTTAAGCTCACACCAAACCTACAAAGAAAACCTGGCACTCTCCAGTGCCTGCCCTGCTCATAGGCTTTTTTTGTTTTTCCTATTTCTAATTGGGAACAGTTGATCAGTGGTGCCCTGGCCAGGTATCAGGAACAGATACAAAGCAAAGAAAGGAAAGGAAGGAAAGAAAGGAAGGAAGGAAACTTTGACAGAACTCCAGATTTCTACTCTTTTATCCTTTCAAAAGGACAAACTTGTGTCAGTTTGAGCAGGGTTTATACCGTGTGTAGACCTGAATCCTAACTTGGTTATCAGGAGTCACCCTTGGATGAGCCTCACACCACCATTTGCAGGGTATAAGCATATATATAGTGTTTGAACAAGGCAAATGGAAGTTTGTTAAGGCTTGAAATTAAGGTTTTGACCTTGGCTTAAGATTTGTGACAACATATGCAGATACACCAGGCAGCTCCTTTGTTTACCACCATACATGCTGTGAAGGTGTATTAACCTTAAGATTGCTCTTTTAGACAGAAACAAGGAACTGATGAATAAGTGAAATTTCCCATTATTTTTTTAACACTAAGCTCTACGGAGTGAAAATAGCATCTCTTGAAGCCAGCAAAGAAACTATCATAAACCTTACTGAACTGATCTTCAGGTTATAAGAACTATGAGGTATAATAAATAGTTCTTTATTTTCTTAAGGGACATTGAGAAAATAATGAGAACACAGGTAAAATACTGAGGTTTTGTTGCTGAGATTTCTTCTCCCCTTTGTTTGCAAAAGAAACAATCAACCACTTAAAAACATCTTCCAGAGATAAAAAAATTTTGCAAATTTGGATTAAATTGAGTGAATGAATTTGACAGGTGGAAAAGAGGGGAAAAAAATTAGAAACACAGAAACTTTTACTTTCTATATTTGCTCACCAAACCATGTAGGTTTCTGATTGCAGGATGGTGTTTTTTTTTTTTTTTGCAAAATGCACTGAAAGCTTTTTACAAGCAACAAGAATTTTAATGGATTTTGCTTTTGAGCAACTTGAACAATTTTTTGCCATTGTGTGGTTTGATCCCTAAATATATAATTTCCATAACCTTGATTCTTTAAATTATCTATTATGACATAAGACGTATGTAACCCTGAGTAACCAGCAAATTCATCTTTACTCTGAACCTAAGGCAGGAGCAGAATGCACAAGCTGGTTGCTCTCTCTGGCATTCTCACCTCTTTCAGAGGTTCCTCACTGCTACCCAAAAGCCATGCATAGAAGGAGCATTCTAATGAGCCTGGGTGATGCAAATCTGGTGCAATACTTGTGCTGTTGCTCCTCAGGCACATTTCTGTGGAAACAGCCAGAAAAAGGCATGGGATCATGGCTTCTAACAGGACAAAGCTGCTCCTTTCACCATCAAGATGGCAGTGCACAAGCTTTCAGGGCCCTAAAGTCCATTTAGTCAAGCACATCAAACTCTTTCAGTATTACGGCTACATGCAATTTTTATTTGTAAGTGGCTCCTTTCACCATTACAGCAGCAGGACAAAGACAGACACCAATACAGGCAAAGATATTTTGTACCAAAGAGCACCGACAGGACAGGATGCCCAGGACCTTTAGCTGTGGGCCCTTTTCTCTCACTGTCTTGCAGGAACAATTTCATATGGATTCTTTAACAAAAATTGATGAAAACCTCTATAGGTCTTTTATTTAAGAAAAATAATAAAAAGCAATATTTCTGGCAAAGAAAATAAGGTAATTCTGAGCCACAAAAAAGCCTAAACATAATGTTAATATTAAGCCAAAATGCAGCTCTAAGCTTCCAAAATTAACTGCTTCCCAATCATAACAGTAAAATGCAGGGAAAACCATCCTATGTTTATTATGCAGTACCTGCATATCTGACCACAGGGATCACTTCCATGGATCTGACTGACTCATAAAAATGCCCAGGTTACCAGAAATTAGGTTTGTTTAATAATGATTGACGGAGTATGAAAACATGGCCAGTACAGCTAAAGAACAAAAGTTCCTTGTTCATTTAGGCTTCTTGTCTGAACTTGTGTTTAAGCAAAAAGAAATTGGATGAGTTCTGTAACTGCTTAAATAAGAAACACACCCCACAGTTAGAGAGCTGGATAACCTGTGTTCTCCTTTTGTCCCCTACAGCACTTCATACTACCATATTCTAGTCAACTATGCAAAATGCTACTGCTTTCCAACCACATTTTTGAGCTTTCATGCTCCTTACTTGGGGGACCCTCTCCTCCTAGAAGCTAGAGTACAATCTGGGTTTTCGTTTCTAGCCACTAGTGTACTTATGAAAATAAAACACAAGATCAATCAAACTTCTGTCTTTCAATACTCTGGTCCATCCTGAAATATTGTACTTAACAAAGAGACAGCTCAAAGCCGTGAGGAATCTGATGCAGGTAACTTATTTGCCACTATGACGTGGCAACTGATGCTCTGCACTTCTGAGATGCATTTGGGACTCTAATACGTGTTTAAACATGCATTGAAACATCTGTTCCTTTTAGTCATTCAGTCATTTTTCGGATATAAACTCTGGGTATGTTTTTGTTTCCCTTTTCTATTTACCTTATCCTCTATCCAATAAACCGTGAGCTCAAAACGATAACACAACCTAAGCAAAAAACAGGCATCAAAGCAACGAAAATATTGTTTTTTAAAGGTCAAAATTTGAACAGTATAAAAAAGCAGTAAAAACAGCTTTGCCTTTCAAGATTCTTTGAGAACCTCTCCCCTTCTTCCAGGCCTCTTATACCAGTTCAGGTGAACATACAAGGCTTAATATTCAGTGCTTCTATATACTTCTTTATGTCTCCCAGAATTTTCTTATGTTTCTGCACTTCCATAGTAATAGAAGAGTTCAGTATACTCAGAAAAGTGGAGTAAGACCAAGAATTTGAAAAGGCACTGTTTATTGGTACATATAGATTGTTTAATCATGCAAGTATTTTAAAGAATGAGATCTTAAACCAATTTAGCCTTGAAAACAAAAGTGTATCTAAAAGTGTAGGTATAACTGATAGCACTGGAAGGAGGGTCCTTCCTCTCTAAGAAAAGGCTGATCCCTAAATACTCTTACGAAATATTTATTAGGGGTTTTTCTTTTTT
Organism: Erpornis zantholeuca; assembly: GCA_013400515.1. Classification (NCBI taxonomy): domain Eukaryota; kingdom Metazoa; phylum Chordata; class Aves; order Passeriformes; family Timaliidae; genus Erpornis; species Erpornis zantholeuca. Next base: position 64,631 of record VZTN01001860.1, on the reverse strand, counting down.
GTTGTCAGGACTGCTGCATAAGGCATAGCTTGGGAAGAAAGTACAAAAAAGTCTGCATGCCTTTACTGAACCTTATACCCATATGCAAAGAATGACTAACTGCACAGCATGGTATGGCCAGTTACTGTTCAAGGAATGCGGGGAAAATGGGAAAATTGCCAAAATATAGAAGCTTAGATATTTGTAAACTCAATCTAGGGACAAAAAAAACCAACCAACCAACCAAAACAAACAAACAAAAAAAACCCATAATTTAATATGTTCTTAATTTTTCTATCATTTCAAGCTCTCAATATATGCAGGCCTCCACATTTCATATAGATTTTCAAATAACAAACTTACTAACTTGTGTTTAACTTAGATATATTTTCCATAAAGTCACATGGCCTTGATATAGAGCCATCAGGAAATGGGGCTCTTGATTCCTTTGGTGGGCTGCTCAAAGGATTAAACTCCTTGTGAAAAATGCCTCTTCTACTTCCCAAAAATGCCTCGACTCAGGCATTTCCCAAACTTTTCATCATCTCCTTTCCATAAGGCTTTATGATTCTTCATCATCCAGTACTTTATGCCACGAAGGTTCTTTCAGATTGTTAAGTGGCTTCTCAGACCTATTGTTTTGATATGCTAACCAGGCTTGAGAGCTCTCTGAACCCCGATGTCACCCTGGTGGTGACACAGCTCACCCCTCTCCCCAGTTTCTGAAGTCCTTACACAAACACTGACACCAACACGAGAAGCAGTTTCCCAGCACCTGTCATGTCACATTTCAGAGTAAAATCACACCATTCCTTTGCCCAGTTGTTATACACCCAAGGTCTCACTTTCTGCCCTAACACTGTTGTTAGCTGCGACTCTTGCTCATCTGCCAAGCTGCAAATTCATCCCAGCCACTGCAGAGTTTCATTGCCTAGACAGAGGAACTGTATTTCTTACTCCTAAGTGACTTTCAACATTGTTTATGTTCCTCCAAATGGGGGCACACAGGCATTTTAAGAGCTGAGATTTTATATGAACTTTCAAAACACTATTGAAAGTCCTTAAAAGCACTTTTACAGTGCTGGTCCCCATAGAAGCTGACTGGAAGCATTTCCATTTAGTGATGAGTCTCCATTGACAGTCTTTCTGAGAACAAGCAGTTCTGCTCCATTTATTGTGTTCTATGATACATTACACAGTTCTTAACAAAGCTATTAAGACTGGAAAATATAACCAAACAAATGAAAACTCTGTACGTGAGAGCACCAAGGGACAAATCCTCTTCTTTCTGAAACCAAGTAGAGCCTGGGAATGTTTTTTGTTGAGGACAAGAGCAGACACGATCTAAAAAAATTAAACCACAACTCACTCCTGTATTGCCACATTCACAGAGGAAATTAATTTGCAGCAATCAACATCTTTCCCTCTAATCCAAGGTAGCAATAATGTGTGTAATCCATGTAAAATATTTGCAATCTGAATATTTATCAAATATATAAATATATATCAAAATATTGGCTGAATCTATCTAATCTGAACAAAAATCTGCATAATATGAATGACATTAGTCAGCTGAGAAAGATTTTAGTGGATTTAACTAAAACAACCATTAGCATTCACATATATAGACAAAAAGCCAAGACTGAATAGCAACTTACTTTGAGAAACCAAATTAAGCAAAAGAAATTGAGCTGCAATTATTTATTTCTAAGTCTATTACTTTACAGGTGGGATAAATTCATTCCATGACCATGTCAACAGATCATCATGCAAAAACTGTGATATTCAGTTGAAAGGTGATGTTTAAATATCATTGTGCAATAAAATACACAGCACAAGATAAAAACAGAGACCCCTCTCCTACTTTTTAAAGGAAACACAAGTAAAAATCTAATGAGAGACAATGGGAGTCAAAGAGTTCATGTGCTCCTGTGAAGATGAACCCACTGCCTGGCCCTTCTCACCACTCTCCTCAAAACAGGAGTAGGAGGCAGTTTTATTTGCAACACATTCAATGAAAGATAAGGTGGAGCTCAATTCACCACCCAAACCAGGGAATGTCTAAGATGCTATCTACTGCTCTCTGCTCAAGTGAGCCTGGCCACTCTTTCCTGTAATGTCCAAGCATCTTCCAAGCCATGAGAAAGCCCTACTTCCCATGCCAATCCCACATGAACCTCCCCCTTGTTTCACAGAGCAAAAAGAAAATAAACACTTTGGACTGTGCTAGCAGTCTCTAAAAGTAAGAGAAGAGGGCAGACACTGTTTTTTCCAAAATTTATTTCATATTTCACAATGATGATGGTAGAGTTGCCCTGGCTCCATAGCTGCCCTTCTGGACTTTAGAGCCCCAAAGCTTGGCAGCAGAATACTCCTCTTGTGCAAAAATGCACGTGTGAGAAGACAAAGATAGCAATAATCTGGAACTATGTAAGAAAAATCAGTTTTAATCTTATTCTGACTCTTTATGGTTAACTGCTGATACCTCCATCAGCAGATTACCAAAACAAAAGTAAACAAGTATGTGATCTCTAGCTATTACACAAAAGTAGTAGGATTTAAGTCCCTTAAGATCCTCCAAGAAACCAGAAGCAGTACTGGGAATGGCAGACACAGTCTTTGCAAGACTGCAGAGTACTACAGCCAGCATCTATCACCCAGTGGGGTTTGACTCAAGAAAACAATTGTGTTAAATTGTTAAGAGAGACTCTTCACCAGGCACTTTCCAGGATGCAGTGAGCATACATTCCATGCACTTTGGTACCCACTATCACACAATGCTTTTCTATTCCTCTGGGCTTGCAGTGCCACCGAGTCCCTGTGAATCTTCAAACTGTTTATTGCCAGCCTGATACTCCTGTCACAACCCCACACAACTTAACTGAGGGTTCAATTTATCTGGCAGAGCTATATCTCCAACAGCCACCACCCATGAGCAGGGGCCCAGCTGAATTCCATGTACATAACACAGAACTGCTACCTGGCAGCTGGAATAAAAATGAGACACTTCAGTGTGTTTTACATGTAAAGTCAGTATAGCTAATACAAAATAAAACACAACAAAACCAACAATTATTAGAGTACTCTTTTCTCAAGGAAGCTGTATAAAATGTCCAGTGACCTTAATTTGATTAGCAATTAACTTTAACATCAATGCAAAGTGAATCCAATAATTTCCAGTTTACTTTGAAACAAAACAGGAGAATTTTACCTCTTGTGTTTGGTAACTGATTTTTAAAAACAAAAGAAGCATGAGATGAGGACTAAAATAAATACTTATTTCTTCCTTACATCAAGAAAATAATACATATATGTTAGAGCATAGTACAGTATTCCCTGACAAAAAGTGTGCATGCCCACAGTCACAGAGCACAGGAAGACACCACAGGGTGAGCCAAACCCTGCAACTTCTCAGAAATAAATCTCCACTGTTCCAACTACTTGGGAACGTGTTCCCGAAATTCAGGAAACACACTGCTAATTATTTCCTCTAAGGTACTGCAGTTCCAGTGCATTTCAAAATGAACATGCATGTAGAGTTAGCCATTCTTCTCTTGGAGCAGTGGGAGTTAGTGAAATAAGTACAGGTATCTTAATCAATATACTGGAAGGTAAAGTACATTACATGTGGACCATTCAGAAGGAGGGGATGAGACTTACTTAAGGAGAGACAGTCAGGGATATCTGAGCAAGCTCTCGCTGTCTTCATATGAAGAGTGCTCACTCTAGAGTGAATCCTTTCTAGCCTGGGACATTGATACCTGTTTGAGGATCTTCCTATGAAGGGTCTGTTTCTTCTCTTCATCGACCATCCAGAGAGTCTAGGGAACAGGTCTCGGACTCAGGTATGGAAATCACTGTAGAGATTAATATTGTGAGAGAGGACACAACAGGCCTGGGAGAGGCATTCTCAGCTGGATGCTGAGCACTAAGAGGTGAAAAGCCTCTCTGAAAGTATTTTCTTCACTCTCTCCAATTCCTGATAAAAACCAACCAAATTAATGTAAACTCAAACAACACCTATGCCATAGATAGTTCATAAAGGAGCATTTGTTTATGGCTCGAGCATTTGTTCATGGCTCAAGCATTTTGCAATGACATTTAACATGTCCTAACTTTAGACTTGCATTTGTCTTTCCAGCCTCCAGTTTGTCCTGTTCCTTCCTCTCACTGCCCTTTCTCCAAAGGAAAGAAGATCAGATTAAAAACAACCTATGTGTAAGAATTCTCACCACTTTTCCAGAAAGAAAGACACAGGGGGCTTTTTAGCCTTTGGTTGTGCCCACCACCTTTTGTCATGAATATTTTTGAAATAATAATTGCTTAACCATATTTGCAGAAACTTCTCACACATTTTATGCCATTCCAGTATCTTAATAGTAATAATTTAGGTTTTTGTATACTTGCATGGATGTACCTCTACATACATACAGCTTATAAGTGACTGAACTGTTAAACATTTTAAGTAATTCTTGAAAAGGGAAGGTGGTGTGCAGACCCACCATGGGAACAGCCACTCAACCACAATTACCTCCCTCTGAAAAATTTCCACTGAAAAGGGCTCTTTCTTTAGGAATCATTAGCCAAAAAGGTCTTTTTGTAGTTTATATTATAGCCCACCACCACCACCTCCAGAACAACTGCCTTCTACACCACTGCAGCTGCCCTGGCTGCTGAGTGTGTGTATCTGCAGCACAGGCAGGATCCACACTGCCCACAGCTACGTCCAGAAAGCAGGCTGCAGAGAAAACAATCACTTGAGAACCTAATTCCAGCAAATCAGCACTGCCAATTATCTACGACTTGTGCAATATATAGTAAGCAATAGTGGAGGCAGTCAAACACATACCAAAGTCAAGGACCATGAGGAAGAAGGATAGGTTTATCCACTGAGCAGTGAATGTGCAAAGCCAGCTCCAGCTCCCCAAAGCAGGGCTGCTGTGCTACCCAGCGAGCAGGTAACATGAACACTGCAGAGCGACGCCTCATATTCCCATAGGTGTCCTAAAAGCTGCTTGACAATGCTTGTAAGGTTTCTAGCAAGCACACTTAGTTCACAAGCAAAATTTGCCAGGCTTATTAGCACAGGAGCCTGGGGCAATGAGAGTTAGAATAAATGAAAACATTCAAATGCACACAAGAAAGAGGTAAGCTAAAACTGAAAGCTTGTTGGGTTTTTTTCCTTTGTAAATTCCCTCATTTGTCCTCAAGGACACCATATAAACATGTACATTGCAGCCCATGTGATCAGACACTCTCTCAAGAACCATAAACAGTGTAGCTATGAATCATTATTAGACTGGAATTGCATTCAGTTCTTTCCCACTGACTCACCATATGGATCATTTGTCTGGTCTTTTGCCTTCCCCACTTCTCTCCCTCTCCCACAGATCATACACGACCCCTTCCCAAAATTCCCTCCTGGGAACGTTTGCTCAGCAGGTGCCAGCTCTCGCAGGCCAGTGACAAGAGCAGCTCTCACGTACAGGTGCTGAGCTCATCCCGCTTCCAGCACCCCCAGCCGTCTGCCAGAGGCTGTCAGCTCCCCAGCACCGGGCTCCCACCGTGCCCCAGGCATTTCAGGCTGACGTGACACAAGTCTAGCGACCCTAACAACTTCAGCTAATTTTGAGCAGGAGTAAGAAAAGCCATTTCTGCCACCCCACCTACCAGAATGGTAAATTCTCACAAAGTGGAGGAAGAAGTGGGTTTGTATAGTTACACATCTTAACCCACTGCAGCTAGGTCACACTGAGTAATACATCAGTCAAAACTTTCATCTTTCATTTAAAAGAGAAAGGTAAAGCCAGTTCCTAGCCTTCAGAGTCGTAGAAAAAAATGTGTTGAAGTTATGACTTCCAAATCTTCAAAGGCAGATCGTAAATAAAAGTGCTGACATTTATTGCTTTTAAGCAAATCACATACTGGAGTGTGACTCATGAACATTGGAACTGGCAAGCACCGAGGTAATCATGTTGAGAATGAGATCATGATGCAGTAGGTGTGCAGCATTCTCTTTTCAGCCTATTCACTATTTCTATTCTAAAGTAATAAAGAAGAAAATTTCTTTTCAGTTAATAATAAAGACCTTAATGTGCCTTCCAGTGCCTATGGAAATAATAAAAGTACATTTCTGCTTCACTAAGAAAGCTTTTGACACATGCTTGATCTCATAAAATACTGAAGGGCAGATGATGTATTCACATGAATAAGTCAAAAGGCTTTATGGTACTCATACCAGTAAAATTAGGAATGTGCAAAGGCTGAGGTTTTAGATTTTAAAACACTGGAACTCCAATCTTCATTTTATTGTTTGTAAACTGCTTGCAAAGGGATGTTCCTGTAGAGAGGGGTGTGTAACAAAAGGGGCAAGAAAAAGAAATTACATATCTGTACTGCAGAATTAGTCATGGGGTTACATCAGTTTAATAATTCAGAAGACATTTTGTACACATATCAGGTTGGCTTGGAATTAACTTCAACTTTGGTAAACTCTATGAATAGTGATTTCAAATTTGAATGACATGCACGTATCTTTCTACTGAATAATAGCAGAAACTATCACTTTCAGTATTCAGAGCCAGAGTTCTGTTGTTCACGATGCAGGGCTTGTCAATTCTGCAAGCAACAAGCTTTGAAGATAGTCAGAGGAACATTTGGATAAACAATCAAGCAGATATATTTGTTCAGCTGTCCCTTCTAAAAAGTACTTACATATTTGCAACATGTTTTTCCTCAATTATATTGCAAAAGCCTCACCTATGTTAAATGTATCCCAGCAACAAAGAAAGTATGATAAATACCATCAAAATTTAGAGTCGGGTACCTTCATCACATAGAAACAGGTCCTTTACAAACATATAACTAAATTTATCATTTCCTTAAATGTCATCATGATTCAGGCTGATATCGCCATTTCCACTGCCTTCTTTTTCCCTACTGAACCACAAACAGCATGACCTCATGCCTGCAAGTGAGGGAGTTAGACAATAGGCTGCAAATGACAAAGGAACCAGGAAGACAGGGGTTAAAAACGAAATTATTATAACAAAGGCTACATCTAGAGGTGGAACTGCAAAATTGATTAATATCCCTAGTATAACTTTATGGCATTAGATGTACCACACGAGTACCTTGATTTTATTTTGTAGTTAGGATATAGTTTTTCACACCTGTAAACAAACGTTCAACTTACACACTATAGAATGTGAATGTTACCATACAGAAGGAACTGTTCTTGTGCACCCATCTAGGGAAGGGCACCAGGCTCAGGCAAAAAGGACCTTTTTAGTTATATATTGTTCAACCAACTGCACACCACAAACCAGACTCTCTGTTACAAACTATTGGCATGAATATACAAAGTAAAAAAGTATCTTAGCTTTATTTCCTGTCAGTCCGGTATCACATTCATTCAAATGTTGCAAACATTCCTTTAGACAGCTACATTTTGCTGTAGAACACAGAAAATCCTGAAAATCTACTCAGCTTAGTAGCAGATTGAGTCAAGCTGCAAATTCACATACAGAAAAATTAAAGAGAAAAATAAGAACACATGTTCCTGTTAATAATACCAATGTCTTAAGGCATAAAAAGTGAATAGGGAGGATAATTTCCCCCCACCTATGCAAAATTACAACCTTGGGAACACCTGCAGTGACTTGAATTAAATCACAGCCAGCAGGGACTTCAGGATGACCCCCTGAAAAATACTCAGATTATTAAATGTGTGTGTATATATACATTTATACAAGAAATTTACATATGTATCCCTGCATACATACAAATAAAACTTTGTTTAAACTTCAGTGCAGAGAAGGAATGTTGTCTTTCAATATTCTTTTTAACATACAAGAAACTCATTAACTTGTACCCAGCAAAACTCCAAACCCACCAATTATTACATGTTCTTACATTACAAAAAGCAATAATTGAACTTTATAGAACCGAGGAAAGCAAGGGCACACTTGGAAATTCTTAATGGCAGCCAGTGTCATCAGATGATACCACTGGTACTAGAAAGCTGTTTTTAAGCTGATCAGTGAGTTAGAAATGTACGCAAGCCTTAGCTCCATGTTGGAGCTCCTTAGGTAAGCACTGCTGCCTGGAACCCAGCTGTGAAGGCTGGGCAGCATCCCCAGTGCTGCCACTGTCACTGGGCAGTCCAGACACTGCTGCTCTTTGCATACATTCAAGGCTGCTCCAAGACTGAAGTTCTCCTCCTTTACATCCTTACCATGCCAGCAGGTTCATGTTTATCATTTTATTCAGTATATAATAATCAGCACATAGAACAATCACACTGGATTTTACAATGCCCCAGAGAACCTGAAAGCTAGAGGCTGATATCTAAAAGGCAAAAGCTACACCTTTCAAGAAAATATTAGAAAGCTGTTGTAAGCCATGATGAGACACTGAGTAGCTTATCACAGGCATCATTTCCCCCTGCGAAAACATAATCGACATTCCCTCAGCCTGGGATTTTTCTCATCCAGTATCATCTTATTCCCCTTCCTTGTATGTTGTCACCGGTCACTTTCCGTAAAGAAAACCTGGAAACTTAAAGATGCAGCATTTTACTTGTTTTCCTTAGTTGCAAGTCATTTCTCCTTGCCAGCTTTGCAGTCACAGAATTGCAATACTACAAGGGCAAACATCTGGTGTCAGGGGCTTGCAGCATTACTGCTTGTGTAGATTTCTTCACAGCAGCTGGGAGGAAATGCTCCTTCTTGTTTCGACAAAAATATCGAATGGTAAGGAGATAAGAAATTAGAAAAAGCTATATACAAAGTTCACGCTTGAGAAACACAAGAGCACAGACTTAGGCACTAAGAAAATTCCACTAGACATGAAGTTAACAATAATTTAGATCTGCTCCTTTATGGTAAGTCAGCCATTTTACTGTTGACCTACTTTGTATCAGCAATAATTTGTCACAGTGCATTCTCCAACTGCTACTGAAAGAAAGGTTGAAACCATACATTAAGAGCATAGTGTCAAAGCAACTGATGTTAATTATACCCCACAATTCCTATGTTGATGAAATTGTCACTGCTAACTATTAATACAGCATTTATTGTCTAAGCCCAGCTTGCTCTACCAACCCCTGAAAGCCACTGAATTAACATCCTGCTTCTCAATGTTCACGTTGGAATGTAAATCTGAAACGTGTAAAAATAACCTCTGCTATTACACCAAGAATGTGTAAATACACATTCCTTTTTGGGAGAACCATTTTTCTCCAGTCTATACATGTTTCACTCTTTAAACTAAAAACAGCTTTAATGTTCTTCAGTCAAGTGGCAGCTTTTGCCAATATAAACTATTTTCCCTTAAAATTGTGGCTTTAAGTAGAGGAAACTTTGTAAAATGTAGAGTATTACTTGTTTTATGGGAATTCAGAAATAAGCTTTACATAGACACACAACAAAGAAAAGCAGCAATGTTCTTTGTTGTATTCATTGCTAACCTGCACAATAACAAGAGATCATATTCTCCCAGCATAAACAAACAAGGTTAATTAGAAGGACACCTTATGTGTATTGAGTGTTCATGTTCTGTGACATCTGCTTAATTTGTGACAGGAATGTTTACAAGCATCAGCACAAAATAAGCACTCCAGAAAACTATCTGGATTCTTTATGGTTTGCACATCAGTACACCGTTTTGTAAGGTTCTACTGCTGCAGTACAGTTCCCCCAGTTCTAAATCATCTCTCGAGCTTTTCCTTTACCCATTCAAATTGAAGGCAGTCGAAAACATACAGGCTTAACAATATTTAGCCTTCAAAATTTTCATCTCTGAGCTATGGCATGAGACATACAACTTGGTATGATCCAAGAAGACTCATTTTGTAATGAATACAAGAGACTTTTTTATCCTATGAGCTGCTCCAATATGAGATACAAGTAGTATAAGTAGTATAAGAAGTATAAGCAAGTGATGGTATTCTCACATCAGAACAGTGCCTCAGTGTTATTTTCAAATTCCTGTGTAGATTGATGGAACAAACCAATAATAAGAAAATCCTACAGTATAATGAGACCTGTCATATACAGATCGACCTGAAAATCTTTGCAGAGTCAGCAGAAGAGTGGAAAACTAAAATCAGCATTATTAGCAGTTGAATGAGAATCCTCACATCTCTATTCAAACTTAAGAATGATTCCAAGATCTACAGGAAGAAAAAAATTATGGTCCAAATGGCTGCTTAAACCAGATGTATATCTCCAGAACAAACAGGAAAAAAACACAACTGCAAAGAGAACAGAACAACAGAGCTTCTTACATGTAATAGGGACACATGTAATACAACTCCCTATAGGAGGAGCATCATTACCAAACGTAAAATACAAAAGTAGCACTGAGTGGTAGGATACCACACAGTAGCACAGTAGTAGAACATGCTGTCAGAAAAAAAAAGAACATTTGCTCACCTGGCATAAACTAGAAAGCAACAGTACACTTTATAAAAAGACCTTCACTGAATGGTCAACAAGTCTGAGCAGACTGGTCCGTCATTCTGAGAAGAGCTGTAACATTAGAGCCACGTACAGCTGAGACTGCCCTCAGAATACCAAGAGAACAACAGGATTATTCAGTGCTCCTCAAGGAAAGTCAACTAATTTAACTAACGTGCACTGGGCAAGCAGGTCTTGAATGCATTCTCATCGCTAACATTTGCATTAAAATAACAGCCTTGCTGGTTTCATAATGGCACCTTAAATGAAATTCAAAAGTGACAAGCATTTAGCTTAGTGTGCTGTTTGTTCTACCTGCAGCAAAACACAGGATTGGCAACAGCCTCCTCTGACAGACATACTCCACTTCTCTCAGGAGTCCTTATGCCCTGCTGCCACAGTATGCTAAGTACTTTTAAAATCAGACAAGGGCATATTGTGTGCACATTGGGGTATATTTAAATTCCAGCTGGAATAAATCCCAGCAACTCTGAGGACATGGGTTGTACCAATTACCAGTTACAGCTGCAGTTAAACATTATGCCATGAATGAAAGCACCTTACCGTAAAAGGACTAAAATGTTAACCATCTAAGGCAGCAGGCTCGCTCTTGGTTCCCTGTCACATGCCAGTCTCACAGATGGAACACTTGCTGCCTTACAAAGCTATGCTTAATTTACCAAAAAGAAAGTACTGACAGCTGATGCTTTCATAACGTGCATAGCTCACGTCAAAGACCAACTATACAGCTACCCCTTCTGATGCTGTTCTTGCTGTGCAGCAGAAAGGACGACAGGCAGCACCACAATATACCAATCATAGTTCAGTCAGCAGTGAGCTTCATGAAAGTTTAATATAGCTTTAAAGCCAAGCTCAGTGTTTTCTTTCTACTTAGATACACTTCTGCTGTCTGCAGACATGTAACACAAAAATGTCTTTGAGTACTCCTACCACTAGAATAAATTTCTTGCTTACAGATTTAAGAATTTAAAGCATCATTGTAAAAACAAGAGAATTTTTAAGGTATCAAAATGTGAGCCTAAACTTTGACTCTATGCATGACTTACACCTGTACTTTACTGTAACACAGGCTCACTCTGAAGCTTTGGTAATAGATCTTTTGTCAGATCCCTACAGAGCAAGGTCTTTGAAGTTAACTGCTTCAGGAGCACTTATACTTCCACCAGTCTATGCCACAAGCCATAGTGCCAGAGAAGCCCTAGCAATACTTTGAAGTACTGAATACTGCTATACATATGCAGATAATGGCAAAAATCTTATTTGTAAAGCTGAACTAAAAAAAAAAAAAAAAAAAAAAGAGGGAAAGAAATTGGTAAAAAAATAAAAAAGCTGGACAGTTCAGTCTTATGTTTTGCTTATATAATAATCAGCTATATTAGAGATCAGTCATATTACACAGATATGAACTGAAGATACAACAAATTACTATTGTCTGATTGTAAAGGCTCATAGCTGAGCAGGAGCTGCAACAACGCCTGGCTAGTCTGATGCTCAGTTCTCCCACAGCTTGCAAGCTTGGTTGGCAAGTAATGATGGCTTTCTTTTCATTCACAGCATCAGCAGCAGTTCTTGTGACTGAAGTGACCAAGGTGGGTAGGCCTTTTATTAAACACTCACAGAAGAAAGTACACAGGAGACAAGGAACAGAAAAGTCCTGAGTTTTACTCTAGCACTTTAACGAGTGTAAAGAAAGTGGTAAGGAATTGCTCTCAAATGTATCTGCTGTGCTGTATACAAATGACATTAATGTGGTGCTTAAGTGAATCACATCTCTACATCATTCATTAACTATGAATACACATATAAGTATGGGCTTCTCACTTCGCCTCAGCCAACCTTTTAAGTTTGGGAAAAAAGATCAACATACCTTTTGTTGAATCCAATCTTAATGATTTCTAAAGTGAAAGTCTTGCATCTGAAGAAAGCAAAAGGCAGCAAGCTGCTCTTAAGGCTAAGGGACACTTGTCCCAGCTCTTATTGTGCAGGGAATCCATCGGGTAAGAACTGTGAACTCGTGAGCAAGTAGGTCAAAATGGACATTTAGGTTTGCTATATCCTTCATCAGGAAGCCAAGTAAACTTTAATCCTCTGGATTTATTCAAGTCATCTTTGGAGGATGTAATTTCTGTACCTTTTCCTCATATCCTGGAATTATTGACCCTGGAGTTATTTCCACATTGACTGATTTTAAAAGGTTTAAAGTGACATATATATCATTGTGTTCCCCTAAACTTCCCAAGCATTTATATGTGAGGTCTTCATTAATCCAGGTCTGTACCAAGTGTTCCCTAGCATCAGGGTGCCATTGATGTTTTTAAGCCTTTATAGTACCTATTTTATTTCTACTGTGAGGCAAAAATAATTTAGCTGATCCTATGTAATCACGACAAGAGATTAATTAAAATGCCAAGATAGGAAACAATTTATTATAGAGAGAAGAAAAATTTCTCATCCAAAATATAGAAATCTGTACAACTTTGCCACAATCAATATACATGAACTGTACAAATTTACACCAGTTCATAATTTACCAAATAAAAGATGACTAACAAAGTTCACAAAATAGATGGTGGTTTGTGGAAAAGACTTTTACCCAATTAAGAACAAGGAAATTACAAACCAGACCTCCACTTTCTAAAAATAAGAAGTTTACTCAGTCTTAGAAAACTACAAGCTAGCAAATGTACAGATAGCTGGCTGGTGCTAACACCACAGTTCAGACAGTGTCTTTATATGGTCTTTTTAAAGCCTGTTGCCATGGCAGATTCTGATCACTTGCTACTTTTGAGGCCAATGTAAAGATCTGACCATTTCCCCAGGTCATTCTTACTAGTTTATCTTATGTACATTTATACATATTTGTAAGTGCTAGGTAAAAGTCTGAAAAATAAGATTTCCAGTACTATGGTGTTCATAAGTCTTGTTACTGAGCTGCCAAAAATGCTAACAATTAATAAATGTAATAGTGCAAATTTACTCTGCAAGACCTACTGCAGAGAATCACTTTATAAATACAGATTGGGGTTGAAAATTGGTGTAGAAATTAAGTCAGATGTCTTGGAGAAACTGACACTTCCTAGATCTTCTTACTCCCTAGCAAGCTGCAATCATTTTGACTCACAGGCTATTAAATCACTGAAAGGTACTGTCCAAACTATGGCACTGTCACTTTAAAGTATACCACTCTAACGTGTGCCAGATCTTCACAGCTGTGACATGGTTTAAATTCCATAATCCATCCCCAGAGGTGCCCACCCAAAGTAAAAACCAAATTTATCCATCCATTTTAAGGTGATCCATCCACAGACTATATCTTAACCTGATACAGTCATCATATTGTAGCTTTTGGAAGGGCTAGTTCTGCCCAAGAGAAGTTCCTCCTTACAGCTTATTCTGCTGTCTACCATTTGCATGTTGGTGTTACTTTGGCTACCTCCTGCTGGTGCAGCTTCATACAGCACACAGATGGAGCCATCCTCCCCAATGCGATAGGACACTTCATACGGGTCAACCCAGAGAGTGAGTTCGCTCGGAAGAAGCTGAAACAGTTCCTGACTGCTCAATCCAATCCGCTGTGCTGCTTGTCCAATGAGAGGATCCATTTTATGGTTGATCCGGATACATCGGTAACCTGATCCCTTGCATGGCTTTTCTGGGAACCAGTGGTGTTTATAATGTTCTATAAAATAAAAAACAAACATTATCCTCCTTAATTCTGTGTTCAAAGATACATGCAGTGATTATTGGTCTCTTGCAAATTTCACACCTCAAGATCTTAAAAAGCTCATTATTTTAGCACCAAATTACTTGAAAAATCATTATAGGCTTTATTTCTACTCATGATTTATGTAAGTGCAATGTCCCTTGGGAAGAACTCGTACAAAGTTACTGGTTTGTGCTACTGTTTTGAACAGCGTCCACCACCAGAAAGGAGTGAAAAGCAACTTCCTGGCATTCAGAAAAACAAATATAAAAATAAATAAATTATTACATACATAACAGAAAAACTCAAGAGCTTCAAAACTTCATAAGCCAGATAGGAAAAAAAAGACCGTTTCCAGCATCCTCTTGAGATCACACCCATGCTTAGCTTCTCACATTCTAAGAACACCCAGAAATAACTAGGGAAGAAGCTGGGCAGCATTTACCGACTGACTCAGGCTGTGTTTCACCACTGTTCTTCCCAGCCTGTTTTCCATGGCAAGAAACCAAGGACTTCACTTACCTCAGGAGTTTTATCCCACCCCAAACCCTATCGATCTGAGGGTACTTGTAGCCACTATCGAGCCCACTGGGACGCAGGTTTGGGATTACAAAACCCCCAGGGCAGCGAAGGAACCCTCGGTATTTGTTCCTAACCGGAGCTGTGGGGCGGCTAAGAGACGCTTCCAGAAGAAAGGGGAACCGAGACTCATCGTCCACCGATGAATTTTACTTGACAAAAATAAACAACTTCGGAGCATTTTTCTTTCTGGAAACCGAGCGGTTTGAGCCCTTGGCACGGAGCTCAAGACTGGACTGCTCGAACGCTTTGTCTACGGAGCCGAGCATTGGATGTGGGGGGGGNGCCTCCCACACCCGCCGGGGCCGGCTCGGCACGGAGGGTCCCCGCAAGGGGCGAACCACGGCCGCGGAGCCCCTGTCGACTCCCCCAGGGGCTCCAGCCCCTCGGAGAGGCCGATCTTTCCCTGTGCCCCCCTCTCTCCGGCCGCCCGCGGGGCGCGGT